>VDFB02159047.1:0-52489 GCA_007258455.2 Sequoia sempervirens | reverse complement strand
GGTTTGGTCGTGGAGGCGGTGGCTATGGTGGTGGAAGTAGCTATGGTTCTCAGCCTTCTCAATCAGGGCTAGAGTAATTATTTCTGTTATCAGATTTAATTACTATTCATTTTTTGATGAGAGTGCCAATTACTGAACGTAAATGTTTACATTTAGTTTAGGAACTACCAGCATTTGGAAAAAATGCTGGAGCTTCAAATCATTTTAAATTTCACACTAGTAAGGTTTTTTTTTTGGCATTTTTAATAATGGATCTCTAAATATGCACATATGGAATACCATCTCTGGTTGTTAGTTTTGTCACTGAGATAAATCAATGAGGAAATGGATATATTTTTATAATCAAATACTTGTTCATTATAGTGATTGGTCAGTTATCATTACATCATACCTATCCTTGCAGATGGTCTGGATATCATTTCATGTGAACTTAGTTTGTGATGCATTTATTTGCGTCAAAGAGTTCCTAAATTAGAAATGTTAATTAATTTTTTCGAAGTCTTATTGTATTCGCGATGTAGGTAATGTAGCTATATTTAGTAGTTTTAATAGTTTTTAATGCTAAACTAATATTAAGCATTAAGAGCTTTGTATTTTTCTTCTGGCCAGGAGACAAACTGGAATATTATTTTTGGAATGCTTGTGTTTATGATATTGCAGAGATCCTAATACTTCATTGTGTGCTTTGCATATCTAGCCTCTTTGATGTTCTCTTAAGTAAAGCAATGGCCTGGTAACCCTTTGTGCAAGTCTTGCATTCGCTATGGAATTGACTAGGACATGCCAAACTTTTATGAACTAAAGGGATAGAGATTTGTGATGTGGGGACCTTGGATTTGAGATTTGATTCGCGGGCTCTCTATAAGATTGCAAGGTGCTACATCATGAAGAAATAAAATATGTTCAGAATATTTATTATGTTCAATCAATATGGTGGGGTGTGTTGTGTCTATTGATCACCTTGTAGGATATAAGCCAAACTCACTCTGTGAGAGTTGAGACTTCTGTGTTGTTTTTCTTTTTTCGTTCTTCTTTTTAAAGCATTTAAATACAGTGTTGAACTTTGATAATCATGTTTTCAATAATGGTTGAAATACCACACTACTGTTCTTAAACATCACCCAGAGAATTAATTGAAAAATAGAAAATACCTGCTTTTTGTAGTTGCCTTGGGAGAGAAACCTTGGTGTTGTCATTATTTTTTATTCCAAGTAAAGTTTCCACAGCAAGAGAAAGTTCTTAAGAAGTCATTTGATAAAATCTAATATGGTGAAAACTAGTGAAAAAATGCAGCCTTTAGGGACCCACCATTTGCAAACCAAGCTTAGCCTTTTGTGTGGATTTGGATGGAACGAGGTGCACTGTTAAGTCCTGTATGGAAGCTATCAAAAGAAATCAAATTTACACAGCCGTGAATGCAATAGAAAAACTAATGACAAATCCTCAAGGATCTGCCAGCACCTCAAGATGGTAAGGATCAAATCATGCGAAGCTACACATAGGCTTTAGTACACAACATTAGAACCGTATAGTATCCATTGAATGTATAAAAACCCTACTCAAGCAATCACAGAAACAACTTAATACCAAGCTGTTTATATGCTAATACATACTAGGGAGAGCTAGAATTAAACGAACAATAAATTGAAAGTGGGGGATGAATGAGCAATACGATCAAAGTGTAAATAGTAGATGCTTACCTAATCATTTACTAGGATATGTGTTAATCCCATGTCATATAAACCAATAGTATCATAATATAGGCATGCATTAGTAACAGAAAACCTTGGCTTAACTCATGTCTTAAGAAGAATACGATACATTAACTTATGTTTTCCTATTTTAATAAGTTATCCAAGGATTACAAAAAATGAATGTATGAAGAGCAATGGATGAGTCTAGATTGCAATAATTCTCCTATGTACTTTACACAAGCTTCAATATTTGTACTATACATGGAGTTCATTGTTCTTTTCAACAATGCTATTTTTATTTATGCACAATAATGTTTATGAATGTGTTGGGACTCAAATATGTAGTGTTCTTTTTGCTTGAGTCCCTTTCATTGTGTGTCATTCATGCTTGACCCATTGTTTATAATTGATTTGTGATATCTTAATTGGGTCCCCTAAATGTCAAAAGAGACAAAAATCCATGAAAATTCTAAGCTTGGGTTGTTTCTAGTATTTTCTTTAGTATTGTGTTTGTTTGTTGACCTTTTAGACTTTCTAGGGAGTTCATACTTGCATACCTCTCTTACCAATCTCGACAACTTGTTTGTACTCTTGTAAAATTTGTCTAGGCATTGTTTTTCATTGTTTCAAAGTTTTGCGTCTTGGTGTCCTTGTTGGAGTCATCGTTGGTGTGCCTTTTTTGAAAGTGTGCACTTTCCCTCTTAAGTCCCTTTGCATGTTTCAAAGTATCAGAGTTTCTTGTACCTCAATACCTTTCCAATGGCATATGGTATAAATTCTCCCCAATGCTTGAGTTTCGAAAGTCTATAAAACATCCGAGTTCTTTGTATCAAAATCAAAGTCCTTTGTATTGGAGTTGGGCTTTTGGAGTTTCCTATCCTAGTGTACCCATTTCCTTTCACCCCCAATTCCTTGAAACCCCAACAAAGGCATAGGTCAAAGTCGCCAAGTTCATGATGTTGTAGAGTTTGTTAGTTTGCGAACTTTGCAAAAAAACAAGTTTTTAAGGTTTGCGAGTTTGCAAAAAGTGTGACAAAGGTTTTAAGGTTGTTTGTGAACAGTGCGAAAGTGTGACAATAAGGGAAGAAATGTATTTAGGTATTGCAAAGTTCGCTAGTTCACAAAAAGTGTGAAAGTGCGATATGGTTTGACATGTCGGTAGAAGTACAAAAAATTGAACAAGGAAGCAAAGAAAGTAGCAAGGTTCTTGTTTTTGCTAAGTTTGTGAGTTCGTGAACTTGCCAAAAATGCAACATAGGTTCATGAGTGCTTTATTTCACCAAAAAGTGCAACATTGTAAAGAGAGAAATAAAGAATGGGTGGAAAGTGGCTAAGTTCTAAATGTCGGCAAATTTGCAAACTTGTTGAAAGTATGACATAGTTTGTTAAAGGCGAAAAGAGTCCAACAAGTAAAGGGCAAATATTCCAAAAGTTGGGCAATATTTTAATAATTATTCAAACATTGTAGGTACCAAATGGAATGAGGCATTTTTCATATCTCCCCAACTACTTGCACCTACTCCACTTGCTCGCCATTACTGCAAATTAGTTCTCGTAGCTACTTGCACTTCACCTGCTCACTATTATTGCAAATCAATTCTCTGTGTGACTTGCATTGAGTTCGTTAGATATCTTTCATCTTAGGCTTCCATCTTGAGTGAGAATGCACCTACATTGTTGATTTTAATCTGCTAATGTGTTATTTTCTAGGGCATGATCTAGATGGTTAAAAGGAGTTTTGGGTATCATTTTGAAGGGTTGGTCCTTGAGCCAATTTTTTTGGTTTAGTATAGTGTGTAGGTTGTTTTAGGGCTTCAAACATTGAACATTTGAGCTGTAAATGAAGGGATATGTCTTGTGATAGTGTAGGAAGAACATTGTAATGTATGTTCATGTAATTGTATGTCTCCATGACTGTTTGCTAAGATTCAGGGAAGTAGTATAATCATAGTTGTATGTTTCCTCTTGCCATGTTTGTTGGCATGATTGTAATGAGAGTTTGATGGTTTGTGATAGCATCTAATGAATTGCAAATGCTTTGTGATTGTCATTCTTTGTTTCATGTGGGAATTAGTAGTTTTGGTTATGGATTATTAAGTATGTTTGTTACATGCACTATCAATATATGATTGTATGTGTGTAGTTTCGTTTGGTTGATGCTGTGCAAGTTTTATCTCCTTCCTGTGTGTTGTTCATGAGTTTGTTGCCCAATGGAGTAGGCATCGATCCACATTGGTGAAGAATCAACCAATCCACCATTTTAATCACTTTCCATCTTGTTAGTTGTAGTAGTGTAGATATGCATGTTGTTCATTGATCTAGTAAAACAATCAAGGAACAATTTCAAGCAACCTTAATAGATAAAATTTTAGAGGATCTTATTGAGTATGACCACACTTTGCTATTGTGTGTATTATAAATGAATATGTCTTAAGGGATTAATGAAAGTGATAATTGTGGGTGCATGTGCAAGGTGTGTAATACACTATATAGAGGTTATTGCAACCAATCTTATTTGACCCAGTGACAAACTGTTGGGGTCAAGTATGCAATTGGACTTGGCTGTTGTCATTTTAGTTGCTCATTTTGTTTGATGCAAATACTTGTTAAGGTATGCCTCTAGGAATACCCTTCCAAGTCTAAGCTGATCTTGAAGTGTAGGAGAGAAAACCCACTCTCGCAAAGTTGACCTTTAGCCATCCATTGTTTGTGGATAAATAAGTTTAACTTTCATGATGACAATCATGACCTTGAAAGTGAGATTGTGTTCTAGGAAGCGGAGCAATGGTTTTGGAACCCAACAAGATGCACACATGATTTGTTAAAAAATTAGGCTGATGTTGAAGATTTTAAAAAGACATATGGTTTGAAAAATAGAATCTAAATATTTTGTTGTATGCCCAAGTTATGCTCAAAACAAATGTTCATAGAAACTAAAAATTCCTTGAAAGTGCATTTTTAATAGAAAAAGTATCTAGGAGAATTAAATACAATTATAATCGATTTGTGATATCTTAATTGGGTCTCCTAAATGTCAAAAGAGATAAAAATCCATGAAAAGTCTAAGCTTGGGTCATTTCCAGTATCTTCCTTAGTGTCGTGTTTATTTGTTGACCTTTTGGACTTTCAAGGAAGTCCATACTTGCATACCTCTCTTACAAATTTCGACAACTCATTCACACTCTTGTAAAATTTGTCTAGCTGTTGTTTTTTAGTGTTTCAGAGTTTTGCTTCTTGGCGTCCTTGTTGGAGTCATTGGTGGTGTTTGTTTTTTGAAAATTTGCACTTCCCCTCTAAGTCCCTTTGCATGTTTTAGATGATCAGAGTTTAATGTACCTTGATACCATTCCAATGGCATATGGTATAAGTTCTTTCCAATCCTTGAATTTCGAAAGTCTATAAAACATGTAAGTCCTTCGTATCAAAATCGAAGTCCTTTGTATTGGAGTTGGATATTCGGAGTTTCCTATCCTCATGTACCCATTTCCTTTCACCCTCAATTCCTTGAAACCCCAACAAAGGCACAAGTCAAATTCACCAAGTTCATGATGTTGTAGAGTTTGCTAGTTCACAAACTTTGCAAAGTTAAACAAAGGTTTTAAGTTTTATGAGTTTGCAAAAAGTGCAAAAGTGCGACAATGAGAGAAGACATGTGTTTAGGTATTGCAAAGTTCTCTAGTTCGCAAACTTTATGAAAGGCTAACATGGTTCTTATGATTGCAAAAAGTGTGAAAGTGCGATATGGTCCGCCATGTTGGTAGATGTACAAAAGATTGAAGAAGGAAGCATAGAAAGTAGCAAGTTTCTTGTTTTTGCTAAGTTTGTGAGTTCATGAACTTACCAAAAAATGCAGCATAGGTTCATGAGTGCTTTATTTCACCAAAAGTGCAACAATGCAAAGAGAGAAGGAAGAGTGAAAAGTGGCTAAGTTTTAAATGTCAGAAAATTTGCAAACTTGTCGAAAGTATGACATTGTTCGTTAAATGTGAAAAGAGTCCAACAAGTAAAGGAAAAATATTCCAAAAGTTCAGCAATATTTTAATAATTATTCGAGCATTGCAAGTACTAATGGAATGACACGTTTTTCATATCTCCCCAGCTACTTGCACCTACTCCACTTGCTCACCATTACTACAAATCAATTCTCCCAGCTACTTGCACCTACTTCACCTACTCGACATTATTGCAAATCAATTCTCCCAATGACCTGTATTGAGTTTGTTAGATAACTTTCATCTTAGGCATCCATCTTGAGTGAGAATCCACCTACATCGTTGATTTTAATTTGCTATTGTGTTGTTTTCTAAGGCATGTTCTAGATGGTTAAAAGGAGTTTTAGGTGTCATTTTGAAGGGTTGGTCCTTGAGCCAATTTTTTGGTCTAGTATGGTGTGTAGGTTGTTCTAAGGCTTCAAACATTGAACATTTGAGCTACAAATGAAGGGATACGTCTTGTGATAGTGTAGGAAGAATATTGTAATGTATGTTCGTGTAATTGTATGTCTCCATGGTTGTTTGCTAAGATTCAAGAAAGCACTATAATCATAGTTGTATGTTTCCTCTTGCCATGTTTGCGGGGATGATTGTAATGAGAATTCAAGATGGTTTGTGATAACACCTAATGAATTGCAAATGCTTGTGATTGTCATTTTGTTTCATGTGGGTATTAATAGATCTAGTTATGGATTATTAAGTATGTTTGTTACATGCAATATAAATCTATGATTGTATGTGTGTAATCTGGTTTGATTGATGCTGTGCAAGTTTTATCTACTTCCTCTGTGTTGTTCATGAGTTTGTTGCCCAATGGAGTAGGCATTGATCCACATTGGTGAAGAATCAACCAATCCACCATTTTAATCACTTTCCATCTTGTTAGTTGTAGGAGTACTGTAGATATGCATGATGTTCATTGATCTAGTAAAACAATCAAGGAACCGTTTCAAGCAACCTTAATGGATAAACCTAGAGTATCATATTTAGTACATCCGCACCTTTCAACTGTGTGTATTATAAATGAATATATCTTAAGGGATTAATGAAACTAATAATCGTGGGTGCATGTGCAAGGTTTGTAATCAACAATATAGAGGTTATTGCAGCTAATCTTATTTGACCCAGTGACAACTTTTGGGGTCAAGTATGCAATTGGATTTGGTTGTTGTCATTTTAGTCACTCATTTTGACTGATGCAAATACTTGTTAAGGTATGCTTCTAGGAACACCCTTCCAAGTCTAAGCTGATCTTGAAGTGTAGGAGAGAAAATCCACTCTCGCAAAGTTGACCTTTAGCCCTCCATGGTTTTTGGATAAATAAGTTTAACTTTCATGATGACAATCATGACCTTGAAAGTGAGATTGTGTTCTAGGAAGTGGAGCAACAATTTTGAAATGTAACAAAATGCACACATGATTTGCTAAAAAATTAGGATGATGTTGAAGATTTAAAAAAGACACATGTTTTGAAAAATAGAATCTAAATATTTTGTTTTATGCCCAAGTTGTGCTAATTTTTTTTTCATAGAAACTAAAAATGCCTTGAAGGTGTATTTTTGATAGAAAAAAGTATCTGGGAGAATTAAATACAATCATTGAAAAAATTTCATGTCAATTAGAAAATTTGAAATTTGAAACGGTTTTTGAGATAACACAAAAGTATAAACCTAGAAGACAAAGTTTCTACCAGTCCCCCCAAAAAATGATCAAAGGCCATTAATACATATCCTAGTAAAATTTTAGCCTAAACTAAGTGCTTTTATTTTTGGTAGAGTATAAGGCAACTAGAAACAAGATGCAAAATATAGTAGTTTTTTTTTTCTTTTCAAAATCTAATACATCTTCTATAAAAATCATTTCATCTCGGATTCTTTCTTGAATGTGATAGTTTTAAAAGTTTCCTATACAAGAAAGAAACTTAAAACTTAAAAAATAATTTTTGATAAATTCTTGGTAAAAAATGAAAACCTACATGCTTGGATTAGGAGAAATATGAAACATCCTCCTATTTGTTAATGCAACGTCAACTCAACAACACAATATATTCACGTAAGTACTAATGGAGGAAGAGTGCAAATGGTTGTCACATAAATATTGGAGATAAATGTAGGAAAATGATGGCTTCAATAATATCATGTTGGGAATTGTAAAAGTATAGATGAAAATCAATTATTTGGGTTTATATTGGGAAAAACTAAAAAAAATATGTTATTTGTAAAAATAGAGAAAAACTAAATTTGTTATTTCGTGTCAATATAATGCATATACAGGATGTGGGAAAGCACCCTGTTGCAAGCAAGGGGTCATGAGGTCTAGTCTCCCCTCGTCCCTGCGGTATCAGAGGGCATGTTGTGCCAACGTCACCGATCACGTGAAAAAAGTTTACTAGACACATTACAATTTATAGGGGCCTACCCGATTCTTGCAGTCTAAAAAAAATGTAATGCATATAAATAAAAATAAAACTATATATTATAAAAATGCTAATTGTAAAAAAAATATAGGATTAAAAAAATCTATTTTACTTTCCCCTAAGAGGGTTTAAATTAAACTAGTAAAAGAAATCTATTCAAAATGAAGAGAAAATTCAAATACTCTAACCCTAACCCTAAACTTTTTTTTTTTTCAATTTAGCTTTGCTCTACATTTCTCTCTCATGTGTAATAATGGTCACAAGGAAACAACTTCTTGGAAAACTTGGGAAATTGCATGACAAATGTGTTGGGTTATCATTACTTGGGATTAATCATGGGGAAACAACTTCTTGGAAAACTTGGGAAATTGCATGACAAATGTGTTGGGTTATCATTACTTGGGATTAATCATGAGGTTTTTGAGTGCTACTATTATTTATAGCTTGAGATATGTAGGAGGAATTGATGTGTTTCTTATAGCCACAACTTGTTAGCTCTAGAAATAGAAAGCTTCTAACTATTCGTCATAGTGAACTCAACTAGGTGAATAGCTACCCAAAGATGCTTTCCTAGTGAATGAGGGTTAACTCCTTTTGTAATCAAGGCTAATGTAGATTAGCTCTATGTCAACTAATGACGTGGATATTATAAATAAAATTAATAATATTTACATAATTATTTGCATAAAGCATAAAAGTGCTAACTTAAAGAATATGAAATAAACTTATATTTAGTATTTGTAGGTCTTAGAAAATGCCTATACACCAACAAAAACAAGAAAATAACTTTTAAAATACGTACTCATCTCATCTTTCTTTGAATGATAGAGAAAGAGGGAGTTTATAGGTGCCACCAATTACTTTTTTGACATCTCACAAAAAGTTTGGAGTGGGAAAATCCTCTCTTAGACTTGGGAAAAAAATTGAGATGAACAAAGATTTTATAAGAATAGATATCTATGGGTAAAAGTACAAACCTGTGTCACACTTTATAAAGGAATCGACCAACAATAAAAAAATTCTGAACTTCGATCACATAGAAGTGGTATTTATGCTTTGAATTTCAAAATGGTGTAAACTAATGAAATGTAGAACTTTTGATGAAGTTTATTCCTGTAATTTTTTAAGTTTTTTTTTTTTTAAATTCATTATGTTTTTATCAATTTATGACAAATTTTGGAATGCTGGAAAATTAGAAAAAGGGACTAATGAGTCATTGTTGTTCCAAATTGAAAAATTCATTCTATTTTTTTCCAAATAGGTAACTTCAATATCTTGTGCATGGAAAAACAAATTTTGATGTATATTTTTCTTGTAATAATGTTTTAAAGTCAACATGTCAAAATTTGACAGTTTTCACGGGCTGCCAACTATTTTCAAAATTTTTAATCATTTTCAAAAAACAAAATATACCCTTTTGAAGAAGACTCTCTCCTCTTGTGCCCCATATAAGATTTAAATTTTTTTAATAAGTTTTACTATCTTTTTCTTTAAAAATTTCTAATCAACCTCTTTTTTTAATTTTTAAAACCTACTTGCATTATTTTAAAAATAAAATATATTAAAACTAATCAAAATATTAAAAAAATTATATATTTGGATTCTACACTCCAAGCTCTACAAAAGGGTATTTTTATTTTTTGCAGAAAGATCATTCTGACTAGAGAAATACTTTTCCAAAGTTGAATGTTTCAAAAAAATTGAAAAATGATGAGTTGGCTGCCATGTAGGATGCCAACTAGACATGCTTGACTGAGTATGTTTCGGCCGAAAATGTCTTGATATTTCCAAGCTATAAATACCAGATACACTGACTTTTTCATGTTTTTGGCCAACTGTATTATGCCGAGTATCTTTCGGTCGAAACCTCTTCAGCCGAAAATGTACCTGCCACGTTGATGCCACATGGTTTCGGCCGAAAGCCACTCGACTGAATATCTTCCGGCCGGAAATAGTTCGCTCAGAACCATTTATTTGGCCAAAAGTGTGACACACTATTGTGCTTTTACCCCTATGTTAAATTTGGTTTGGAAGCACCACATTGAAATTGATCTCCATTTTGAGGAAATCACTATTTGTTTGAGGAAACATATATTTTTTTAAGAAATAAATAGCCATTTCTATAAAATGGATCTTTGTTTCATGTGAGTTTACAAACTTGTGAACCATGACTTTCTATTCACCAAAATATTCAAAATGGATATCCAAATGCTCATATATTGTTTTGAGCTCAACTACCTCCTCAATGCACCAAGTTTGTGTTATGTCAAGGTCGGTGATTTTTTCCCTATTAAATCTAGTTTAAATTTATCACTAAAACCTAGACTTCTTGTTAAAGTATATTTCTTTTTGGAAACACATTTATTTTTGCAAACATAATTTGAAAATGTAGAATAAAATTGAATCTAATTATAAGTGTTGATTTTTTTAGACTAACCAACTTTAAGCCCTCCTTTAAACCTTCACCAACCATTGAAGAAGAAATTATAACTAATATTGAAGAAATTAAAGCAATTATTTAAGGTTCTCATAGAAATCCATGCTAGTCTCCAATGACATCCACTTTGCAACAAATTATGGGCTACCTTGAAACTCTCATAATGTGACACATTCCACACTTGAATTGCGACCAAAAATACTGGGTATTGAATAACTTGTCAATGACCAAGTTGAAGATTTAAGAATTGCAAATTTCTAATTGGATGAACATTTGTCCACCTAGTAACTAGATTTCATATCAAAAATCATGAAACCAAATTTTCAATTTTGTGGCATGCACATTAGAGCATTATTCATAGCTTTTGAGATCATTGGTTGATGGTTTTTAATGAACTTGTTTTTGCTTGGTTCAACAAGCCTAAATTTTTTGCAAAATCCATCTAAGCCCTTATCCTTTGTACCCTTGCCTTATTTTTCCCATCAATTATATCCGATTAGAGAAATTTTCAATGGGCCACTATGTTGAAAAATGGCTCTTTGTGTTGTGTTGGTTTTTATCTTATACTTCAGTTATTCACCTAAGTTTTCAAAATTCATTTTTTTTTGTATAAATTTTCCCTTTGTGCCTTTATTTAAAAAGTTGGGAAGTTGACAACCCGCAAACTCCCCAAAACCCCAACAAAAAAAGGTGCAAATGTGTTAAGGTTTAGTTTGTTAGGAAGTTCACAAGTTCTTGAATTCCTTGAAATATTGACAAAAGGCAAGCTAAAGGTTGATAAGTTAAGACTGTTGGAAACTCACAAACTTGTTGAAAGGGTCAACAAAGTAAGAATGTTAGCAAGTTCACAATCTTGTTAAAAAGCTGATAAGAGAAAGAAGTTTGAATATTGACAAGTTCGCAAGTATGTAAACTTGCTAAAAGGTTAACAAAAAAGGGCCAGTCCATGATTTCAATGAGTTTGTGAGTTCGTGAACTCACTAGAAATATAATAAGGTTTTCCAACTCATCAAAACATTGGAAAGATAAAGAGAAAAAGTAAAAGGAAGAAAAGTGGCTAAGGAAAGAGGACCAGGTTCATGATTTCACTGAGTTCATAAGTTAGTGAAGTTGTCAAAGTGCTAACAAGTCAAAGAAGGTGAATTTACAAATGTCAACGAGTTCCTAAATTCTTGAACTCATTGAAAGGTCAACATGGTTCAAAATGTTGGTGAGTTCATGAGTTTGTGAACTTGCCAAAACTCTAACAAGGTTTGAGAAAGGCCAAAAGGTTTGACAATTAAAGGTTAAGATGAATATAATAAAGTATTAAAGATAGGAAATAGTGCCAAAGGAATACGTAAACACCACAACCACTTCTATACATTTCACTTGATTCCTTTGGATGCCATGAATGTATTAGGTGGCTTCTCAACTACTAGGTTTCCTTGCTCAATTCAAGCCACTCATTTTGGGTGGGATGCATTATCATCCACATGTTTCACAAGATCATGCCTAAGACAACATTCAATTCCCCAACCTCCATCAATTCCAATAGATGTTTGAGCACATGATTTATTAGATATTATATGTGTAGGTTATTCATTCATTCAATAAGTTGGTCATTCTTTGCTTTCATGACCAAAGTGTAGAGAGCATTCTAGGGTTCCAAATTTGCTAGTTCATTCATCATACAATATATTCTATTTTAGAAGTTGCAAAGAGGTAGCTAATTGGAGTACAATTTTTTAGTTGTGGGTATTTTGGAATATTTTAAGTGAAGAGGTGTGATAGGCTCTTCCTTGTTTGAAGTTTTCCTTCACCAAAGTTGTTGGTGTGATTGTAACATAATTTGATATGTGTCGCAACATTTTAACTCAATGCAAATTATATTTGTAATTGTCTTTTTCTTGTTACTTATGAATATTTTCATATTGGAGAAGGATTACTAAGTGGATTTTATTGCTAGGTATCATACCTCTATTTTTATTTCTCATTTGTTTCTCTAATGGATCAATGTGGCTCTGTAACCCATAAAAGGTACTAGTCCTAAGAACCTTGACTCTCCACATGGTTAAAACGATCAAAATCTATAACCATTACTTTAGGAACATAAATAGGTTTCTGTGCATTTCCTAATTCCTTGTTATACCCATGAAATATCTAAATCAAAACTCTAAAAGTGTTCATCTTAAGAGAATCACAATTTGCATAGTTGAATAAAACTAATATAGATTATAGCAATAGGTTAGTTTTGACCTAGTGACAAATTTTGTGATCAAACCAACAATTGGGCACTACCGTCTCATCACATTTTGTCTATAGATTCTAAAAATATTTTTTTCAAATTTTTTGGAATTAGATTGCACTTCTTTTTCCATCTCCCACGAAAACTAGTTTTTTTTCAAAAAACAACATTTTTAAAAAGTGACGCACACCGTATAACGCATAATTTTTTTTCCATGAAGGATAAAATTTAATTCTTTCTAATTTAGATTTGTAACTCGATATCTAGTGCTTCCACTTGTTAGATGCTTTTTATTGAATATTTTTCTTTAATCAAGTTTCAAAGTCAAACCAATTACAATTCGACATACTAACCGTATAACACAACTTTTTTTTTGTATATATCAAAATTTTTTTTTTTTGTTGGATCAAGGACTTTAATATCTTGCACTCATATTTTTCAATTTTTTGATAATCTACTATTTTTCCACATGTGCAGAATAGAGACCTTCATTTTTGATGAAAACCTATGTTTAATAAAACTAAAAAAAAAATACATAATAAAACCAAAACATATTAAAACTATATTCGTTGGATAGCTCATTCAGGGACTACCTGATTCAAGTTGGGTTTGTGAAGATTCTCCATTTTCATCCTCAACCCAAGCTCAGAAGTGCCAAAATTTAGGTTTTTTTTTTGTCTCAGGGAGGGGAAGAGGAATAAAGGGGGTTCGAGCGAACCCCTAGGGGTTCGCTCGAACCAGGGTTCATTCGAACCCTAGTTCATTTGAACCGCCCTTCTATAAGGGGTTTTGATGGATTTTTTTGGGGAAAGTATTAGGAGGGTTCGCCCGAACTTGGGTTCTAACGAACCCCTAATGGGTTCGGTCGAACCAATAGGTTCGTACAAACCCCTAAAATCAATTTTTTTGCCATGCATTCGTTTTCTGTGATTTTTCCTTCCTCACTTCAATTGTAAACCACTATTGTGGCTTCATCCATATCTCATGTATATCTTTGTTTATAACAAAAACTTTGTTCAAGTTTACCTCTTGGATTTAGTTGAGCCCAAAATGATGGGGAGTTTATCCACTCTAAAAAAATGGCTTTTTATTCCTCATTATTTTTTGATAAGCATATTTATCCACCTTTAAGAACATTTCCTTGGCCTTGAGCTTGAAAAATCCCTTTAGAAGTGTGAGCAATGCTTTTAGGACCCAATAGAATGAAGTTGTTTCCAAGGATGAAATAATTTCAATTTACATTCCAAAAGACCCTAATGATTTAGTACTATTAGTTCCTAGTGTGTAAGTTGGTAGCTTTTCAACTTATACTAATATAAAAGGTGTAGAAAGCCATTAGGGAAGTATTCTTGTTTGGCATTTGAAATTTTAGTTGCAAGAATTTTTTTTTGTCTCTTCCATGTGAAGAGTGGTGATTATGTTTTATTTAAACTTAGAAATCAACAATCAAATCAATAGACATTTAGATGGTGAGCAGAAGGAAAATTAGGTACTAGCAAGAACAAGATGAAGCTTCAATTTGTACATGAAGACATCCATCATGTGAATCTCAAAATAATGGTTTCAAGCCTACATGTCTAGTTTTAGAAGCTAGTACTTTAGGTAGAATTAACACATTTATTGATTCAAGAGATCAACACCTGTTTACTTCCAAAAATTAATATTCTAATAACATAATAATTTTTTATAGGTTTGATTATGGAAATAAAAGCATATGACTATTGGTAGAAGAAATAGGGACATAAACTACGATGTACATTTTCTTGTTATTATGCTATTTCTCCTAGCATATCATATAAACCATAATTTGGACATGAATAATTGCTAAATCACCTCAGTAAGTAGGTACAAAATAAATGATGCTCGTTGAACAACAAGAGGCTCAATTAGAAAGAAATTTTATGTGTAGGATGAATCAAGATAGATATTACAATGCACAAAACTTTGATATGAGCTATTTGGATGTAAAAGCACATGATACTGGCTAGTATCCCCTTCCTTCTAGTAGGTGATATATATAATTTGAATAGGAAGAAGAGGTGATGCATCACCTTGCACATAAATAACAACTTCTTGCAAAAATGCAATTGCAAAATTCTCAATTTGCCACCCCTGCAAATCTAAATGCTCTCTTAGTGAGAAAATAGGAAGACATTCCTTACAAGGAAGATTATTTCGAGTACTATGAAGATGAGCATGGTTATTGTGATGATTTAGGATATGAATACATGATAGGAGTAGATGAATACAATAAGTATGGTGTAGCTGATTTAGAGTTTCAAGATGACCATAGTGCTAATACATAATAGTATGAGTTTCTCATTCACAACATAGAATATCCATGGGAACTCATGCAACCAACCCATAAGTCCAAGTCACCATGTGAATACATGACAATACATATAGATGTAACAATGGTGGAGGATAGGAATGAATATTAGCTAATAGATGAGAAATTACCTATGCAAAATGATATGGTTGATAGACCAAGTAAAATTTCTATGTGTAACTATAAGAACTTGCAAAAGGTAGAAGTTGAGATTAGGGACAACAATGTTATTGAGAAGGTGATTAAGAGAGAAATTTCCAATGCAATAGTTGGTAGTGAAAAAGAAAGAGGTGTTACCTAAAACTCATGAATGCAGAGTTCTTGAAGGAGAAAATTTAAATGATGAGGCATAATTGGTTCAACCCTGACCATTAGAAGTGCAATGCGTAAGAAAAGAGGAGGAATTGGATGTTATTTCTTGTAGTCAATTCATGTTGTGCATCCCTAATGCAAGTGACTTGAAATAACCATATGATTAACTGAACTTGTCAAGTGAAAAGGTTAACATACAAAGGGAAGATGAAAGCTTGCACATTGAGGTGGATAACTACAATATTACAAATAAAATTCCATCCATTGATGCATGTCTAATTTATTTCTTAGGAAGTATTGATGAAGAAGATTTCATTCCTTATCCTTTGCCTTTCTCTAGTTGAGGATGTTAATGAAGAATCATTTGTATGGAGCAAGCAACTAATGGATGTGTATGTACAAATCAAGGAAATTATTCAAGATGCATTAGCTATGGTAAGCTTAGATTTTTTAAACCTTCTAATCTTTTCTCTGCCACATCATATACTAATACTACTATTGTGCTCCAAATGAATGAATATGGGAAGGAATGAACTATTACAGTTATTGGTAGGTTTGCATGTGACGATAAGTTGTGTGCACAATGGAATAATAAGACAACATCCATAGAAGATATTAGTACCAGTGTGGATGCAACAAAGTTTAATGAGGTAGATTTAAAATCCACATCCAAATTTTGTTAACTCTAGAGTGATCCAAGGGACATGGACATGTTATTTTCTTGTATAACAAGAGTTTTCCATTTGGATGAAACATCAATCAATAGGGAACACCTGAGTTGTAGCTCTAGAGGTATGATTTGTGAGTAAAAGGAAGAGATGTGGCTAAGGAAAAAGGACTAGGTTTGTGATGTTTGTAAGTTTGACAAAGTGTTGAGAAGCTAAAGAAGGAAGAAGCTAAAAACATCTACAAGTTTGTAAGCTCTTGAACTCACTGAAAGGCTAAAATGGTTCAAAAATTTTACAAGTTCAAGAGTTCATGAACTTGTCAAAAGGCTAACATGGTTCAAAATGTTGACAATCTTGTGAACTTGCTAAAAGGTGGACAAGGTTTGAGAAATGCAAAAATATTTGAAAAGAAAAGGTGAAGATGAATATAATGAAAATTTAAAGGTAGGAAAAGTCACCAAAGAAATACTTAAATTCCATGCCCACTCCTATATGTTTCATTTGCTTCCTTTGGATGCCATGATTGCTATAAGTGGCTTCTCAACTACTAGTTGTCATTGCTCAATCTGAGCCACTCATTTTGGGCGGGATACATTATTAGACACAAGATCCACAAGATCAAGCCAAGGACAATATTTAATTCCCCAACCTCTATCAATTCTCATGGATTCTTGAGAACATGATTTCTTAGATATTATATATGTAGGTTATTAATTCATTCAGGGTGTTGGTCATTCTTTGTTTTCATGACCAAAGTGTAGAGAGAATTCTAGGGTCCAAATCCATTAATTCATTCACCGTATGAGATTTTACATTCTAGAAGTTTCAAAGAGGTCATTAATTGGATAGATATTTTGTAATTAGACATCTCCTTGGGCAGTTGTGGGTATTTTGGAAGATTTTGAGTGAAGAGGACTGATAGGCTCCTTCTTTTTTGAAGTTTTCCCTCAACACATATGCATGAGCGATAGTAACATGCATATGCAAGTGTCACAATACTTTAATTCATTGAAAATCATATTTGTAATGGTCTCTTTCTTGTTACACATGAATGTTTGTAAATTTGGAGAAGGATTATTAAGTATATTTGATTGCTAGGTATCATACCTTTGTTGTTATTTCTCATTTTTTTCTCTAATTTGGTTGAATGTGATTCTATAACCCCTATAAGACATTTGTTCTAAGAAACTTGACCATATACATGCTTCAAATGAATGAAATCTATAAATAGTAGTTTAGGAATAGAAATAGGTTTTGTATGCATTTCATGATTCATTGTTATACCTAGGGAATATTTGAAGCAAAATTCTAAAAGTGTTCATCTTAAGAGAATAATTATTTTCTTATGTTCATCAAATTAATAGAGGTTATAGTAGTAGGTTAGTTTTGATCTTGGCTACTACTAATTTTTTTTGATTTAGTGACCAAGAAGCTATCACCAATGTGACATGCTAGAGTGTCTTTGCAATGCACTCTTTTACATAACAATTGGTTAGTCATAATTCACAAGTAGCACAATGTATAGCTAGAGAAAATCTTAGTGGTTCAATTTCTTTTGGTGGAGCCTTTAAGATGGGGCATCTATGTGTGCCTCACACCTACACCATGAATTTCTAGTCGTGCTTAGGTCCTATTGCAACCTCAGATGAATCTCCTCTAGACACAAAAAACTATGATATTCAAGGATAGGGAACTTCTCAGAAGGAGGCATCCCAAGCTATATTGAATGGAGATCAAGGGTAGTCTTTCATTAAGGTGAAATTTAAATTTGTCACAAATTTTTATTTTAAATTTAAAATTAATGAGAATAATTACAATTCATACACATGATTATTGTTGATGACATAAGGAATGAATTAGCATAAATTTGAACAAGCTAATGGACACTCATTGTGAATGGTTTTGGCATAGCCTATATGGTATGAATCTTAACTACATATTTAAGTCTTTCTATTTTATATATTTCCTTGATTCCTTACTCATTGTATGTCAATCCTAATTTTAGTTTATTATATTCTCTATTCCCACCCCTAGGGATGTGACTTTATAATCACAATGTGTTAAGAAGACGTGATCATCTTATTGGACCACCATTTGCTATATATCTATGTTCTTCAACAACAAATCAAAGTAATTGAATTGAATTTTCATTAGTTGATACTTGGTAGTTCATAGTTGGTGATTGATTTTAGTTTTAATTTACATTGTTGTCATTTTGTACATGATATTATGTTCTTCCCATTGTTTTTCATGTAAAAAATCATGATGGGTCTATCTAAACCAACACCTTCTTGACCAATGCTAGAGGTTGCACCTGTGGTATATGTTTATTTTAAAGTACTTTTTTAAAGGTTATTTTGTAGTCTATATTGTTTATTTTCTATTGTAGTAACTAGTATTATTTGTGTTTTGTGTTCATGTTTTCTTCCATCCACGAGTAAGAATCATGGCATGAAGAGACTAATTTTTGAGGATTCATTCTTATTAGTGGATCCACCATAGTTCAAGGATTCAATACATGTAGAATATCCACCATAGGAAAAGGTGATATAAAAAATGGCTCTAAAGTATATTGGACCCTTGGGATCATGTCATTTAAAATCTTTTAAGTGTTGATGAGGAGTTATGAGTGATTTTTTTAATGGATCTAGGGCCATGTTGATGGGTGAGGGTGGTCAAGGAAGGAATTAGACATCTTTAGAGAGTATTCAATCAAAGTTTAGACCTCAAAATGAATACAAAAATGTTACCTTAGTGAGCTTTCCACTATTGGTAGAGTGAAAAATGGTGTGTTTGCCTCAATAAATGTATAAAGAATTGACAAAATCATGTTGGGAGAACCAACAAACTCATTCCAATGCAAATAATGTGTAGAATATAAAGTGTTTGAATTTATCTTCCATTTCGTCAATTGGTTTTCCATTTTTATGAAGTTGGGACATTATAGGAAGGTCACATGTTACCTTTTCCATGTTTGGGAGAGATTGGATCTCATTATATGGTGGTTATAGTTCATCTTCAAGAATAATGCAAGTGTGAATGCAAGCCTAAGTGAGGTGAGAGTGTTGCAAGAGTGATGTAAGATCAATAATTGATGTGTGAGCTCATTTATATAGTGTAAACAATTATACATTTATAATAAATCTTTATGATGTTGGAACAAAGATAATTTTCTCTCTAGAGTTGGATTTTTCTAACCTTATGTTGGGTTTTATCTTGGGAAAACTATGTGTCTATTTTGTTGCGTGTTTCTATCTATTATTTTAACATATTTTTTATTAGTTCCCTATCTATACTTAATATGTACATGTCATTAATTGTGTGATATTCATTGTTAAGTGGTTTGAAGTGCATATTAAGGGTTTTGTTGAATTATTTTCATTATCCATTTTCTAATGGAAAAGTGATGTTTGATCTCCTCTTTATGGATCAAATGGTATCAAAATAATTATTTTCTTTGAAAACATGTTTTCAAGTTTTGTAAGCATATGTTATCCACAAGGTCAAGTGGCAATCACGACTTGATATCTCTTGAGCATAAAATTGGATTGAGAGTGGTTCATGGGAATAAGAATGACAAGAGAAGATGATGTGGAAACTAGATTTTGAAAATTTGAAGAAGATATTGTATTTTGTGTTGAGGAGAAATTGGATAGAAGATTAAGCATGCTAATGGTCCTAATATTTGAAATAGAGACATCAAAGGAAAACATGAAATAAATGGAACCAAAAAGAGTAGAAATGGAGAAAGGTGAGTTATCTAAGGGAAGGCTCTACAAAATGAAGGTAAATATCAACATATAAACCTATGATGGTGAGATTAGCATTGATAAGTTGTACCAATTTGTGATTATTTGTATTCCCTATTTGTGAATGTGGGATTCAATTTACTTTAGGGGCAAGAACCAATACAAAATTTATTTAAATGATAAGTGTTTCTTTATGAATTCTTATGTTGATAGATCAAATATTGTAATTGCTAGTACCTCAAATGTTGGGATTAGGTGCTAGTCACCTTGTAAATCCTTATACATGTTTAATTGTATTTAATTATTGTTGTCAATAAATAATGTTATGTCTCCAAGGATCATGGATAAGGTAGAATTGGATGCCTTTCCTATGTTGAAGGAAAAAATATTTATTATTATTTATCATCCCACAAGTATTTGTAATGACATTTAAGTTAGGATTTACAATAAGAACTTGGAAATCAGTCAAGATTGGGAGCTGTAAGAAATCCTACACTTAGATTTATGGCACATTTGGTCAATATTCCCTTGGAGCATCTAGCAATGGGAAAATGACCATAATAAAGGAATATAATGTTATGATAATATTTATGATGTGTAAGTGTTGTAAGAGGAGTTACATACTATTTAGGGTGGTTGACCATGTGTAGTGAGTTGTGAGATTCCTCATGATGTAGATTGATACTTAGATTTTAGAGAGTGGTATTTTCCACTTTTCTTGGAATTCCATTCACAATATCTTGTATCCATATCTTCTATATATTGGTATTTTGAGATAATAGTATCATGAGATTATTTTGTAGATCATTCAAGCACTATTATTCTACTAGAATATATAGGAATACACACATTGTATTTGATGTCACTATTTTTCATAATTAATACAAGTGTGGATCTCTTTAGGCGTGAAGTTTTTTCCTAAAAGGGGGTTTCCACATAAATAATTTGTTGTGGTTTGTATTTACATATTTCATTGCAAGTTTTATTTCATCTTATGATCTATCATTGTTTAAGTAATTCAAATGCGCTAAAGAACAACATATCTTGCTATATTGTTTCACCATGTTCTCAACATCAAAATATAGGAGGCTATTAGTGCTATTATAATATTGGATTCCATAATTAAAGATGGAAATTATGAGCATGAAGAGTTTTTTTATATGACCGTTTAAAGTATTAAAAACATATATAACAATAGTATAAGGGGTAACATATGCAATGAAAGGTAGGGTTATCAAAAGAAAGTGTTAGAACTAGGGGACTAGGTGTGTTATGTATCCTGCAAGTCCTAGGTCTAGGTGTTAATGTAATTAATTATTATTCCACCTTATATCAAGTTTATTGACGTGATTAATATTATTTGCATGAGTAAATTAGGATATAAGACCACATATCATCTCTTTGATTGGTGGGAGCACATGCCACCTGTTAGAGCTTCTAAAATCCTGATGGATTTTTCCTCTCCATGGGTTTGGTTTGCCTTTTTGATAAACCCTTGTCCTCATAGGTGATTAGGGTTTTATTTCATGAAAGCATGTAAATGTTATAATTTTGGGTTGACTTGTTCAGTCAGTCATCGACCCTTTAAGTCATCTCTTGAGCCATTTGGAACGTCAATCTATCGACCCCATTAGCCCGAAGAACCGGTTAGCACTTTCCCACCATATTAAGTCTTTTCCTAAGGTCGGGTTTTAAATTTAATCTGGTGACTTATGCTTTAATTCACTAACCCTAGTGGTCACATCATTGTCAGCTAAACCAAGTCCATCCATTTAATGCTAACATTACATGATGTGCAGATTTCAAGATTCAAAGATCGGGGAAAAGATCTCAACCATACCCTACCAGCCCGCGAGAGTCAAGTGCCAACGAGATAAATGCAACGAGGTTGGAAAGAAGTTGACGCATGTCCAAGGTACAGTGCAAGACCCACTCCCCACTACTGCTCTCATGGCCCGAAATCTTCAACGAGCGGCTGAGATCAATCTGGTAGAACAATCTTCACCATTCCCCGCTAGCTCGCTGAATGGAAATGAACAATGGTTAAAACTAGCGAGATTAGCGAGATCTCGAAACCTATCTTGGTCTACTTGGTTGGTGGAGCCCCCACATGATGAAGATGTCATCTGACATGGATGAGAATGATTGGTTGAGGAGTACATTAGAAAAGCACCATTGGAAATCAAAGGTGGTCAAACAAAGGTTGGTTGTCCGATCATCCATCAAGGAAAAAGATCGACAGATGACATTCAAATTTGGAAAAATAACATGTGATGACCGTTTTTACTCTGTGCAACCAACCCGCATTAATGGCTAACATCATGTAGAGCGATTGAGTTGATATCAATTCGCATGGAGATGCAAATGCTGGTAATCATGAGGAATAATCTATGGACTTCCATGCAAATGGGGAGTTAAACGATGCCAGTACATCTACCAACAAGCTTCCTGGGTTACACATGTGTGTTAGACATTAATTGTGAACGTCATCACTCCATGCGATAAATATAGAAGGAACAATTTCTATTTAGGTCATTCAGAAGTGTGATTGATTAAGGAAAGGTAGTGTGAGCAATTATCAGAGAAGAAAATGAGCAAACTAGTAAGGAAATATGCTTGCTTGAGTTCCTTGAGGTCTGGTTCTGATGCACTAGAAGCCGCTCCGGCCATGGAGGAAAACATCTCCATTGAGAAGCCTAGACTCGCACCTAATAGGTGCAATTGAAGGCTGCAATTCTAGGATGATGTTGTAGGAAAAGCGGGTGAAAAAAGAAAGATCCCATTGATGTCTCCCACAAGAGCACAAAGGAAAATAAGGTATGGGCATGGCTCCTATGGACGCCAACATTCCCCCATCAACCTTATGAGTAGTTCCTCTGATAGTGATACCGAGACCGACTCTGCTTACGATCGGTACTTAGCTCTTTTGAATGATGGTCTTCCCTCTGATGAGTAAGTGATATTTGTTGTGCCATTGGCAGTCAAAACCCCGAGTGGGTGGATTGGAACCATGCTGGGTAAAGAAAAGAAAGAGGAGGAAGCTAAGGTGTCCTCTCCTTCTTTAGCAATGACTAGGAGTGGTCATGTGTATCGTGGGAGTGGCATTGGTGATGGTGGGGTGATGGGTAATTAAGAATTTGATGTGTGTGGGGTCTAAAGTTTTGTGTTGATGGAATTTGTTGGGGTGGTCTTGTTTTTTGCGTATGTGGCATCCTTTGGTATTCGATGTCAGTTGTGTGCCTTTGTGGCATTTTGGATACCTGGTTCATTGTGGCTCAGATGGTGACAAGGAGTTTTGGCAGAAATTTCCATTTCCTTTCTCTGGCAGTGGTTACATTTTGGCTTTCCCTGCTTGCAAAATGTTCTGAATATTCAACATGTGGGGGTTTTGAAATGCAAGTAAAATGTAGTTGAGATTTTAATGAAATTAAAATATGTAATGAATCTGCATCCGAGCTTGAAGCTTGTCGCTTCCCTTGTGCTTTAAAAGGGAAACCACGACTCATTTGCAAGAGAGCGAACAAGGGATAAAAACTCTAGCTAGGTTTTGGTCAAATGTACATGGGTAGATAGGAATAGAATAGCTTGTCCGTTTTGAGCTTTATGAAGGAACTTGTGCAATTGGCTTAAATTGTTTCACATATATGACTTAAATGCAAGTAAATATATAATTCTGATATATTTCTCCCCTTATACAAGTCTATGTGAATTTTGAATAGAAATATTAATGGTATTTTTATTCTACTTTGAGCATCTATTCGAATGTATGTCTCTATTCTTTGTTTTGATTCAATCAATCAATTAAATACTTAAATGGGGTCATGAATTCATGTTCATTTGCAAAGGATTTGATAAGTAGTGATGTATCATAAAATTTGAGCTTCTTGATGCAAAGTATTGTGAGAGTAGTCTATTCCATTGAGTTATTGGGTCATCTCTGTTTTATTGGTTCTTGTATGTGTGACTCCATTTTGCCCAATAAATAAGACACTGATCTATTCCTTAATGATTCACCTAAGGGGTTAATCAAACAATAATCTAGCGACCAACCTAAAGGCAGGGTTTAAGGTCATTTAAAACTCATCAATTCCAAAGTTCATGTACATGTCAATTTTCATTAAGGATTCCTTCATTTTGATGAATGGGTGGTGAATTACTTAGAAACAAGCCAATTTTGTAGTAATTGTTGTAGAATTATCCTTTATCAACATTGATATGTGTAATGATGTGTTCAACATAGAAAAATCTTAAATGAACACACTAGGAATACCCTCCTTGGTCCCATAGAGCCTAAAGTGCAGAAGATCTGAGTTATTGACTAGATCTTGTTAGTTGGCCATTCATTTCAAGAGTCGAGTATAGGAATTGGCTATTCCTTAGAGATGTCTTAGGTGCAGTGGAAAACACCAACAAAATGGTGACTTTGCTGGGGAGTTCTCATTCTCCAAAGACGCAAATACAAAATGCAGAGTCAAATGGTGATTTAATCTAAATTCTCTCAAATTCTTGAACTTGGCCTACAATCTATGTGCATTTGGCATCAAAGGATCTGAACATGACTCCGTTGTGGAAGATAGCCCATAACTTGTTTTATTTTGCAAAGAAGCTTCATCTTATTTGAAGCTTTGTCCTTTGAAGGGAGGTGGCGAATCTGAATCAAAGAACTTGTTCAAGCATAAATCAATTTTTCGGATCTCTGTTCCTAATGCTAAGAAACACTTCACAGCTGCCAGCATACAAGTACTCTTGTAAAATTTGAAAGGATTTTGAGCATTTTACAGATAATATCATCATGAATTTCCAATGCTCGACATGAAAATGTTTCCCTAATAAGTGATTTAGCACTAGATCAGGGAATATTCAAGAATTTTAGCATGCTTCATATGTAAGTTGAAATTTATGTAGTAGGGTGCAAGAAGCATGTCATATTGTAGATCTTAGGAAACCTTTGTATGGAATACTTGTGCTAAGATCTTGGGATTACATTTGTAAAAGTAATTGAAGTAGTGTTGTATAATTTGCAAAAATATTTTAAATTCCTTTTTTAAGAATTAGGGGTGAGTTGTCAATTTGTGCCATCTGGTACAAATATGGACAGAAACATACAAGTCAAGTAGTCTTGGGCCCATCAAGATGGCTTTTGTATTGATAGGTACAGAGCTATTAGCTTTGACAAAATTTGTGGCTATCTAAATGTTATACCACCCAAGATCAGGGATAAGATACCAAAAATTAGTGGTGAAAAATATGAATCAAAGAATAAATATCTGCAAGAATTTGTAGATGTGGTGGGTGATTATGAAATTGAATTTGAAGATGTGGTCATGAAGCTTTTTGTTCAATCATTAAAAGGATATGAAAGATATCGATTCTCTTGTCTTCCTACTGCCTTTATACATTGTTGGAATTAACTCAAAGTTGCTTTCCAAGAGCAATTTGGTGATATGATCAACCCATGTGTGGCAAGGAGAAATTTCATGAAAATATCTAAAGATAGAGAAGAATTAGTCCCAGCCTTCAACCTTATATTTTTCAAGGAAATAAAAAGCATCCCTAAATACATAAGACCAAATGATGCAGAGTGCTTGGTTGTATACTTAGGAGCATTTGACAAAAATATGAATTTCCTGTTGAGAGACAAAGAGCCTACAACCCTGCAACAAGCTTATCAGGAGGCTGTAAATATTGAGAATAATCTGAAGTACTCAATTATGAGGAGATTTGCAGTGACAAGTGTTGCTAGTTATAGTAGTGTCCAGACAATCCAATTGGGAAATTCAGAAAGTAAAAATGTCCATCAAGATGAGGATCCTTTAGATATTGTACTTACATCATTTTCATGAAATTCAGAGCAAGTATCAACCTCTAGCTAGCTATGCAAGGGATACATGAACTTGATGTTATCTATTGGGAGGTTATATGAAATAAAGAGGCATACAAATGAGTCAACATATGACTTGTTTTCAAGGTTTTTGGATATTTGAATGGAAATTCCCATAGGGCTTAGACCAAATGAACTGATGTGTATTAATCTATTTTATGAAGCCTACACACCAGGATCAGGCCAATGGCCTAAAGATATGAAGCCCCAAAGCATTGATCAAGTAGTGGATTGGATAAGTATAGTTGAAGAGGTCAAGCATGGTTGTATGTATCCCATTGTTTCCCATAATGTGGATAATGACTATCATAGTGAAGAGAGACATAGAATAATGTTGACATATCCACAAGAAGTATCATTGTCTAGACACTTAGATATTGAATGTTGTTATTTCACAAACAGTCTAGAGATAGATACACCTAGTAGTGATGAAGATGAAGAAACGGAGTGTGAAGTCAAGGAGGTCATTTCTCATTACTCCCCTCTAGATGTATTGAACCATGAGCCTATGCAAGAAATACATGGAACTGCACAAATGGATCCTATGGGGATCAATCCTGTGTCATCCAGTAGTGGGGATACTTTTGATGTTTATGACAAGGCTTAAGCAAGGAGTCAGAGAGGTGAAGTTAAGTCTGAACAATCCTCAGTTGAATATGGACCCTCTTATGAATTCTAGTAGCAGGTATGTCAATAGCCTTGAGGGGATCTGCTTTTTAGGAAGTGAACAATTCTCCTCATGTGAAGAAATTTCAGAGCACAAATCAATTGTTATGATCATAAGTGATGAAGAAGTTGGTGAATCTGCTTCTCTTTGCTCTTCAAGTGACCACTAATTCTAAGTGCTTGGAAGACCCAGGTCAAGGGATTTTTCATGATGTAGATGATGAGATACATCCAATTATGTCCAAGATATGGAAAAACTCTTTATTTGATGATTCCACACTTGGAATTGAGGATACAAAGAAAGATGTTTATTGGTGTAGGAATAATCCTCTGTTTGAAGACAAACCTGATGAATGCTTATTAGATATTAATAGCACATTTTTTGGAGAGGACATATACAGATGCCAAGGTGATAATGCATTTGAAAATGTTGGCCTTGATTCATAATATGTCAATTGAAAGGGAAATCTAGTGGCACAAGTATGGTGAGGATTGTCTGCCAACCTGGGGTTGAACAAGTGGCCTATGATAAGCATGTTGAAGATGGTTCATATTTGTTGGCACTTAGGGATGATAGTGTCTCGGGTATTAAAGAGAACTATGATGACTGTATTGGATGTGACACTACTGATAATGGATCTGTAGGTGCTTCTGATTATTCTCTTGTGGCAACTAATAATGTGTTTGAGAAAGGGGTTGAATTGCCACTAGCTTATGATTTATAGTGCAATAAGGGGTAGGATAAGGAGGAAAATTTTCTCTTTGGTGATCAGAAGAATAATAAGGTTGAGTGCATCTATGTTCCAATGACATCATGTCATGTTGAAGAGGAGCATCATATTGATTTGACACATATATTTGATCCATATGATGAGCAATATGAAAATGCAAATAACCAAGGGAATTTTTCTAGTCAGTATGAGGATGCAGTTGAGTTTTTGCAGATACTCCTTATCTTTTGGATATGATTATGGATTTCCCTTCACCCACCAAATACAATGCTAATGAGAGGTACATGAAGGGGATGTATGGTTCTGTTTTCCCTTTTCTTGATCTTATGAAAATATTCTTAGATGTAAACCATAGTGCTTATGAATTTTTCAAAATTGATGAATAATTTGGGTGTGATACTACACCCCATTATGGTATAGAATATGAGAGTTTTATTTTTTCAATACAATTTGATGAATCCATGATGAGAAAGGGTGACTATAGCAGTGCTATTTTAGGTGTTATGGGCAATACTGATTGTAAGAGGTTAGAAACTTGGAATTGCACAACATTAATGAGAACCCACTGCTGGTGAAACAAGCTAAGGTGTTTGATAGAGGAAAAAATTATCCCCGAGGTTTGGGGGCCATGGGCCTCCAATTTGAGGATCGAAGCCAATGGTTCGTATGAGGCTTCTAAAATGAAATACATTGTATTCTTTGTAAATTATGTACATAGGGTTTGAGTTTTCCTTGTTGTGTCTGCTCACCTTGTCCGGGTAAGCCCTTCTTTTGGCCTTCTGCCCTAGTCTACTTCAATCAGAGATTCTGATTCTTGCCATACCCACTAGGGGTATGCGTCCCCAAGCATGAGCCATTGTTAGAGCTTCTAAAATCCTAATGGATTTTTCCTCTCCATGGGTTTGGTTTCCTTTTTGATAAACCCTTGTCCTCATAGGCGAGTAGGGTTTTATTTCATGAAAGCATATAAATGTTATAATTTTGGGTTGACCTGCTCAGTCAGTCATTGAACCTTTAAGTCATCTCTTGAGCCATCTGACACGTCATTCTACTGGCACCATTAGCCCAAAGAACCGATCATTGCTTTCCCACCATATTAAGTCTTTACCTAAGGTCAGGTTTTAAATTTAATGCAGTGACTTATGCTTTAAGTCACAAGCACTAGTGGTCATGTTGCCATCATCTAAACCAAGTATGTCCATTTAATGCTAACATTATGTGATCTACAGATTTCAAGATTCAAAGATCGGGGAAAAGATCTCAACTATACCCCGCTAGCCTGTGAGAGTTAAGTGCCAGTGAGATAAATGTAGTGAGGTTGGTGAGAATTTGACATGTGTACAAGGTGCAGTGCGAGACCCACTCCCCACTACTGCTCTCATGGCCTGACATCTTGAATGAGCGAATGAGATCAATCCGGCAGAACGATCTTCACTGTTCCTTGCTGGCTCGCTGAATGGAAATGAACGATGGTTAAAACCAGCAAGATCAGTGAGATCTCGACACCTGTCTCGGTCTACTCAGTTGGTGGAGCCCCCACATGGCAAATATGTCATTTGACATGGATGAGAATGATTGGATAAGGAGTACAATAGCGAAGCACCACTGGAAATCAAAGGTGGTCAAACAAAGGCTGGCTTTCCGATCATCCATCAAGGCAAAAGATCGATGAATAACATTCAAAGTTGGCAAAATAACATGTGACGACCGTTTTTACTCTGTGCAACTAGCCCGCATTAATGGCTAACATCCTGCAGAGCGATTGAGTTGATCTGAATTTGTGTGGAGATGCAAATGTTGGTAATCATGAGGAATAATCTACATACTTCCAGGCAAATGGGGAGTTAAACAGTGCCAGTAAATCTACCAACAAGATTCCTAGGTTACACATGCGTGTTAGATATTAATTGTGAACGTCATCACCCCACGCAATAAATATAGAAGGAAAAACTACTATTCAAGTCATTCAAAAGTGTGATTGATTAAGGAAAGGTAGTGTGAGCAATTATCAAAGAAGAAAATGAGCAAACCAGTAAGGAAAAGTGCTCGCTTGAGTTCCATGAGGTCTGGTTTTGATGCACCAGAAGCCGCTCTGGCCATGGAGGAAAATATCTCCACTAAGAAGCCTAGACTCATACCCAGTAGGTGCAGTCGAAGGTTGCAATTCCAAGATGATGCTATAGGAAAAGTGGATGACAAAGGAAAGAGCTCATTGCAATCTCCCACAGGAGCAGAAAGGAAAATAAGGTATGGGTGTGGCTCCTATGGACGCCAACATTCACCCATCAACCTTACAAGCAACACCTCTGATAGTGACACCGAGACCGAATCTGCTTACGGTCAATACTTAGCTCTTTTGAATGATGGTCTTCCCTCTGATGAGGAAGTGATATCTATTGTGCCATTGGCGGTCAAAACCTTGTGTAGAAGGACTGGAACCGTGTTGGGTAAAGAAAAGAAAGAGGAAGCCGAGGTGTCCTCTCCTCCTCTGGAAATGACTAAGAGTGGTCGTGTGTATCTTGGGCATGGCATTAGTGATGGTGGGGTGACGAGTAATTAAGAATTTGTTGTGTGTGGGGTCTAAAGTTTGTGTTGATGGAATTTGCTAGGGTGGTCCTATTTTTTGCGTATGTGGCATCCTTTGGTATTCAACATCGGTTGTGTGCTTTCATGGAATTTTGGATACCTAGTTTGTTGTGGCTCAGATGGAAATAAGGAGTTTTGGCGGCAATTTACATTTCCTTTCTCTGGTGGCAGTTACATTTTGGCTTTCCCTGCTTGCACCATGTTCTGAAGATTCAACATGTGGGGGTTTTGAAATGCAAGTAAAATGCAGTTGAGATTTTAATGAAATGAAAATATGTAATGAAGCTGCATCTGAGCCCAAAGCTTGTCGCTTCCCTTGTGCTTTAAAATGGAAACCACAACTCATTTGCAAGAGAGAGAACAAGGGATAAAAACTCTGGCTAGGTTTTGGTCGAATGCACATGGGTAGATAGGAATATAATAGCTTGTCAATTTTGAGCTTTATGAAGGAACTCGTGCAATTAGCTTAAATTGTTTCACAGATATGACTTAAATTCAAGTAAATATATAATTATGATATATTTCTCTCCTTCTACAAGTCTATGTGAATTTTGAATAGAAATATTAATGGTATTTTTATTCTACTTTGAGTATCTGTTTGAATGTATGTCTTTGTTCTTTGTTTTGATTCAAGCAATCAATTAAATACTTAAATGGGGTAATGAATTTACATTCATTTGCAAAGGATTTGATAAGTAGTGATGTATCATAAAATTTGAGCTCTGTGATGCAAAGTATTGTGAGAGTAGTCTAATTGAGTTATTGGGTCATCTCTATTTTATTGGTTCTTGTATGTGTGACTCCATTTTTCCCAATAAATAAGACACTGATCTATTCCTTAATGATTCACCTAAGGGGTTAATCAAATAATAATCTAGCGACCAACCTAAATCCAGGGTTTAAGGTCATTTAAAACTCATCAATTCCAAAGTTCATGTACATGTCAATTTTCATTAAGGATTCCATCATTTTGATGAATGGGTAGTGAATTACTTAGAAACAAGCCAATTTTGTAGTAATTGTTGTAGAATTATCCTTCATCAACATTGATCTATGTAATGATGTGTTCAACATAGCGAAATCTTAAATGAACACACTAGGAATACCCTCCTTGGTCCCACAGAGCCTAAAGTGCAGAAGATCTCAGTTAGTGACTAGATCTTGTTAGTTGGCCATTCATTTCAAGAGTCTTGAGTATAGGAATTGGCTATTCCTTAGAGATGTCTTAGGTGTAGTGGAACACACCAACACCACCTCTACGTTGTTCAACTCCTTGATTGATGGTAGTTAGGTGCCACACCTTCCTCATAAAGATGAGTTCACTTGGTCATTAAGGCAAGTTCACTTAACATCTCTACTCCTATATTTTAGTTAGCCCTTTAATTAATTTCTCTCCTTTGGGACACTTGTAACCTTGAATTGTGCATCTTAAACTCTATTTATTGTAGTTCATTTCCTTCATTACATATTTTTTTTGGTAAAAGGCAGTATGCGTATATATATTTGTAAAAATTTACAGAGTATGTCAAAATGTATTATGGCTCTCATCAGCCATAATTTACCCTATTCCCACATAACTATTTGTAACTTCAGTCCACAAGCCTAAAGATATATCTTGAATTGTTTACAAAATAACAACAACCATCTCCAAAATTATTACAAAGTATCAACATTACCCCCCAAAAGCACTACAATATTCATTTACTAATACCCATAACATCTTCTTATATCTGTATCATTCAAAATTTTCTTTGATTCATCTTTTATACCCATGTTTACAAAATTGAAAACTAAACCAAGCATCTACTCCTCCATGTGATCAACCGAGACATCATTCTTGTCTTGATGCTCCTCAAGATCACCCACCATAGAGTGCAAAGGAGGCCATATATTGATATTCAAATCCATGTTATTACCCACTATAACTTGCATATGGGAAGCTTGATCATTACCAGGCTCATGTGAAGCAGGTGCCTATAAAGCAACAATTCTTAGTTCAAAAGATTGGTGAACAACATCCACTAGTGCAACCTCCTATGAAACAACATCACCTATCTCACCATCTTCTTGAGCAACATTCTTTGGGGCAACATCCTCTCAAACAACATTCTATGGAACAATGAAATCTAGTGGATTGTGTCCATGGGTGAGCAAAACCAATATGGCATTTACTCGAACCCGTATCCTCTTTGCTAGTTCATAATCCACGTCCCTGACATACTTGTTCAAAGTAGACAACATAAAGTCTGATTTCTTTGTTGTCAAAGTTTTCTTAATTGCACTGTATATTGCAACAAATGAGGGCTTGTGCACAAGAAAATGATGATGGAATAGCCCCCCCTACATATCCTTATCCCCTCCACAAGTCATAATCTTGACAAGCTTTCAAAAGGACATCATTCGGGAGATATACTTCTTTTACTACTTTACTTGCAATAAACTCCATTGCCCAAAAACTGTGTAATAGGTCAAGCAAATTGGAGATAAAAATTGAGACAATTTGATTGGGAAACAACAACCTATTTATTTTTGGCTCTAAAATGTCTTTCCCAATAACCCTTTTCACACACTTCCTAAATTGGTGACAGTGGCCCTTGAACATAAGTTGGAACTCCTCTTCAATGAATTTTGTAAATGACATCTCCCATGCATTTACTGGAATTAAGGCCCTGCAATTCCTCAAAAAATACTCCATTTGAACTCTCTCACAAGCCTTGCACTTTATTTGGTGCACACAAATTTCTTCACAGTTGGCCAAGAGCTCTTGCATTGCCATGTATTATGGACCTTGAATTGCAGAAAATAAAACCTCCTAGCACCTACTTCCTAGAAGAAATGACGAGGTGTGAAAAAAACCAAATCAATGCCTAGTTAAATGCATCCTCACACACAATGCATAATGGAAATCATGCCTAGAAATTATTTTTTAATCTCTTTGTTCCTTCCCAATCCAGGTTTAATAAAGCTTGGCATGCAGTAGGAGATATGCCCTTCAATATCATAATGAGGGTGTCATATGACAAGACATACACCAATTCAAATAGCACCAGGACTAAAAGTTGTCAAATTAGCGATATAGCTAATTCAAATAGCACATGACCTTTTTGCAAACCTTGTGCTTACTACATTTGGACTTATCTCCTTCTACTACCAAAGGTATGACAACATCATTATTTTAATTAAATCCCTACAAATTCTATGCATTCACACATAAAATATGCACCAATCTACTCGAATAACATGAAGTTGTACCTGCAAAAAAATAAACTCGTTAGTGGTGAAAAAGGCGGCCCTTTGCTGACGATTGCTTGATGATAATTTGCACTGCTCCATAATTATAAATTATCGCCCTTTGCTAACGACTACTTGATGATAACTCGTAGTGCACTCCAATTTCAAATTGCTTTAAACATGAATTCCAAACTTTATTTATTAGACACCATAGCATTTCTCAAATTGGAAACTTATATATTACAGCTTCCCTCCTCAACCACTAACTCTAACAACTGAGGATATTCTTTTCCAAGGTCACAATCACCTAAAAATTCAAACTTGTGACCATCACATCCCATATTCACAAGTTTTTCAACCAACTTATTTCCCTATATGTGTGAGTAATTTGAATTTATTGGAATGAAGCCATCATCAACCAAACTTTTTAAAGTATATAACTTAATCTCCAATTGTGAATATTTTTTTCTTTGCAAGCATTAATGATTATTAGAGAGTCTCCTTCAATATGTAACTTGCTTATACCAATAGTTCTTGCTAATTGTAATCCTTGAAGCAATGCTTTTGTTTCTGCTATGTTATTAGTATCATTAGGTAATTGTACTGCTTTAGCTAATAACAAAGAACCTTTTTAATCTCAAATAGATATCCCTACCCCTGAAAAACCTAGATTCCCTCTTGATGAGCCATCAAAGTTGAGTTTTGAAAACTCTTTTGATGGAGGTTTCTAGTGTATTTTGCTTCATCAATCCTCAGATGGGGTGGTAAATATTGAGCACCTTTGAAAGATAATGCTATATGCTTCCAATTATTTAGTAACCAGTCATCCCAAGTAGTATATAACAAGGATACACTTTTGTGCTTTGAACATATGTGTTGACTACCTTTGAAATGGATTTATCAATTTTACACTTAATCTACTGCACTGGCTATGACTACTTTCTAAAAAACCTTCCGTTCCTTTCCCACCAAAGGCTCCAAATTACAGTTACTGGGGCCACTCTCTAGATACATGCAAAAAGAGACAACTTATATAATATTGGCCAAGCTGTAAACAAATCCCACAAAGAAGCAGGTAATGGAAACAATACATATAGTTTTAATTTTATAAATTCCCAACATTCTTGAGCCACCTCACAACCCACAAACAGGTGATCTACTGATTCATATATCTCTTGACACAAGACACACTTGAAAGGTTCTGCAAATCAAATATCAAGATAATAGATATTATATTCTATCAAATTATTTATTTTAATTGCTAGTGAATTTATGTAATTTTAATTTTGTTTTTGGTTCTAGGGAGATTTAATATTGTCAATCATTCTTAATTATTAAATATAACACTAGGAACTATTATTTTCTATTATAATATTATAAATAATGTTCCCACATGGAAACTGACATCTCATTAGGATGAAATATTGATATTTCATAGTTGCACTCTTCACCATATGTCCTTGGCCTTATGATGAGTGTAAGAATTCATTGAGAAGGGAGTTACTAGCGGATTATGACTAGCATCTTTGATTGACTATTCATAGCATCTGTAATTAGTAATAACTACACCTACATGGAGTGTGTGGGAGTTACTTTGATTCCATTTTATTTTGGGAGTTATATTGGTCAATTAGGAGTTACATTCTATTTGTGTAGGAGATACACTTGGAGGTGAGGTATGTGGGTTGAATGTAGGCCACATTGAATAATCCTTATTTCATAGTTTTGAGCATATGATTTTGGAGAACCATTCAAGTGGTCTCCTAGTTCTCCTTTGGCTATATATAGTGCTTGGAATGGAGATCTTATGTCTAGTTTTTTACAAGGCTATTTTGTTATAATTCCTCTATGATTGAGAGTATTTATCTCCTATGAATCTCAAATCTTGATATTATATTGTAACCTATTTTTGCTAATAATAGATTGCTTTTCGTGCTTTAGAGATTAATTTTTTCCCTTTGTAGGGTTTTCCCAGGTATATTAGTGTCACTCTTGTTGCGGTTGTTTCCATTCTTATCCTTTTGCTATCTTCTCTTCTTAATGGTAGAATTTTTTTTTTTGATATTGTTCTCTTCATTCTCTATCTCTACATACTCAATGTTGTTGGCTACTTTTGATAAACTGATTTTCATTTCAGATAATTCTTCTTGAAAATATTTCATGCAATGATCTTCACCTTTGGTATAAAACTCCATTGCACTTAGCTAATTTTTTAAGATGTTACTTTCATTCCCAAATTATCCAAATAGGATAAAATACTATCTATATCTCACATACACAATGGCAGGAAATTCTCTAAAATTTCTTCTTCTCAATTCCTAGTTGTTGCATGTGAATAACTATTTCACATGGAAAACCAAACTCATAAGTCAAGTTGAGAATGAAGTGGATGATTTTTTTTTTTTATCAAGCTTACATGAAGAATGAAGTGGATGAACAAAATAAAAATTTATCAAGCTGACATGAAGAATAAATTGATCATTATGTTTAGCGTGTTTGATGAATTTTAGATCTTTATTTGGGACTTGTCCACAACCAAAGTTGCATGGGTCAAGCTGAGGATAGTGTTATGAGTCAAAGAATCAAAATCAGATCCTAAACTTATAGAGTCAACTGCATAGTCTAAAGATAAAGAATGGAGAATCGTTGGAATCATTTCTTGAAAGGATTGTTGAGTTGAGAGTTTTGCTACAAGCATTGGGTGAAGGAATTAAAGATGTTTTAACTTTCCTATTGTTCTACTAGCATTTCCTTCCAAATACAAAGTGTGTGACAATTTTGAATGTTGTAGAAAAAACACTTGATTTTGAGAGGCTATAATCTACTTCAGAAAGAAGAGTCTCTAAGTTAGGAACATGGTGAGGAGGATCATGCAATGACCATGTTAGAATTGTGAAAATACACACAAATCAAGATCAATCAACAAACAATAACACCTTCCACACACGAGAGTTGCAAATAATGAATTTTTATTTCATCAAAAAGAAAAACTTACATAATGAAGAGCTTTCACTAAACTAAATAATAAAATGGAGGAGAGTTCTTATAAGAGAAAAACTAAAATGAGAAAGGAATTAGATCATGATAAGTGTCGACATAACATGTGATGAGACATAATTATCTAATAATAGCTCAAACTAATAAAAGAAAAAAAAACTCATAAGTTTAGATTAAGTTATTAATGTGAAATTATCCTAATAATCAATTAAATATTAATTAATTATCATGCAATAAATGATTACTCTAACACTCCCTCTTAAGTGCAATTTAGGGAGTAGATAAGAACTCTAAAAAACCAATGCATAATAATAGAGAATACATGAATGGGTCTTGACAAACAAGGTTTGATGAAGTACCCATGTACAAACAATCTAATCTCTCATAACTGGAGAAAAGGAGAAAAAACCATGGGAAAAAATCCACTCCATAAAAGAAAAAGATGAATGAAGGACTAATAAGCCTAAAAAACAATGTCCCAAAAAGAATAGGAACATGGAAAACATTAGTGAAGCACAAAGAAGCTGCAGACAACTATCAAAAGATGACCAATATAGTGTTGAAATGAAGAACCTCCTCTGAAATAGATGATGATCAAGATCAAGAATATAAGAATTTGCATGAGTTTCCCCAATGACACTACTCCAACAATGATCAGATGGAAATCAAAGGAAAACGTTTGACATTCAACAACACAAACAGTATGTGAATATGAAGAACATTGATCAAGTGAAATGGAAGGTCGCCTCTAGAAATAAGAATTCAAGAGTTTCCATATGAAAAATGCTCCATCTCACCAGAATGCATGGGTAATCAACTGGTGCATCCTCTTAGTACATAGGAACAAAAAATAGATACATAGATCAATCCAAATGAAACCAAGGAAGCATTAGCACCAACAATAAAACCCCCCCCATAATGTGGAATAGGGAGAGCCATGACACATCCATTAAAACTTTGTGTTGAACTAAGAAGTGCATGAAGGAGAATAAGAACATCTAAATGTGCACGTGAAAGTATCCACAACTGAAAATGGGTGTGCATGTCACATCTCCTTTAATTATCTTATCTTAATCATTTAATTACTATATTAATTGTTTAAAAGCAGGAGATTAGGAAAGCCAATTTGGTTATGTTAACTATTCCTTGAAGGGTAATTAAGAAAAATGATTATAATGACGATGATTACTTATGTGTTCTAATTCATAAATATTGCATCATGAATTGTTGAAATTTTCTCATATTGGAGAGAGTATCATTGGGGAAAAGGTTCTAGCAGGTGGAGGTAACTTGTCATGATGAGATCAACATGCACACACACTTGGATTCATGTAGCTAAGTTGTATACGATTAGTATATATTTATGCGTTCTTTACCTATAAATAGTTGTCTAAGAATGAAACCTAGAAAACTCATGTCAGTTTTAGGTCATGAGCCAAATTTAGTATAAAAGTATGCTACTTGTTGATTATAATTGTATTAAGATATTTTGTCAAATGATTCCAAACTAAATAGAAACTAACATGAGAAAGAAAAATAACATTTTGCTTTATATTTGATTAATAAATTACAATAATGTCTATTATTCTAATAAATAAATAAAATTGATATTATTAATAATATTTAGATATTATAAGTATTTTTTTAAATAGATGAAAGATTATTTAAAAAAGGAAAAAATAAAATAAAATAAATATTATTAATGTTAGTAAGAAAGACAAAATTATTTCAAGAAATAAAATCAAAAGACATCAAAAAAAAGGAGAGGGAACTTCAATCGTCCCTTTCTTCTCCACATGCCTTGTGAAAGCTTACACAAATTTGCATGAGGGAGAGTTGTGGGGGAAGATAGCAAAGGTTGTGAAAATTGGTTTACACCTGCCATTAGCACACGCAGATAAAAAATTGAAGAATAAAAGATATGGGTATTCTTTAATGTTAATGAACAACGAGCAATAAAAGAACTTCAAGTGTATGCAAGGCATATGAAAGAGGAGAACAGGCATCATGAAATGAATATTGTCCAAGGAAAATAACATCATCAACAAAACTAATATCAAAGAGATGTCAACTCATTACTTGCTGGAAATATTTGAAGTAAGAACTCTTAAATTATATATTGCTATGATTTTCCATGGCCTTATGTACTAATTGCTTTTTCCTTTGCTTTGTTTCACATTTTGATAACTATTTGGAGAATTCCTTGCTGGTAGGGTATCCGTTATCTAATAAATACTTTCTTATTTTGTCCATCTGGAGGATTTGGAAACATACATAGATATCAGGGTGTTAGAAAATAGATGCCATAAGTTGGATGGTGCCTTTATCTGCAAAAGAAAATACAACTTTTTCAAAACTTTATAAACAATTTAAAGCTTGATTCATTTTTGTTAAATTTAGAAAACATGTTTCACTATTTCTAGGATGTTGGAAATCTATGATAACATGTTTACATCAGACATGTTATATCAGACTTTTGATTGGCACATAATCTGAAGCTTATTGGAATCTTACCAATTTCACAAATGTCTAATTAAGAGGTCTAACTATTCATCAAAGTATAACGTGCTTTTAAGTATTAATTTTTTTGATATCAAAATCATCCATCATTAAACTTCCCCAAAAGTTAACAAGTGACCATTTAGTGGTAGCTGTCTAACCCCAACCAACAAACAACATTCTTATTGAAATGTTGCATAGCTATAGGAGCTAGTTATAAGTTCAATGATAGTAAGGAATGTGATGCATTTTCTTTTAACTTGTAAAGTTATGTCTTCATTAGAGACCTAATCTATTTCTTTCTATGTTATACTAAGATTCTGGAAAGTTTGAGGATGACATAAACCAACACCATTAAACATTTTAAGGAATATATAGTAAATGGTAAATTGAATAGTTCCAAGATTTCCATGATACATAAAATAGAACACAATTGAATAATTAATGTAAATATAGTTTTTTGGTAGATTTTCTTGTTATGATTGGATGTTTTTGCTGTGATTGGGGCGTGTTCATATTTACCTTGAAGTTTGTTTCATTGTCTTTTTCTACATGTATGGTGGGTTTTGGGGCTGAGTGCTTGATTTGGTTAACAATATGATCGTTTATTAGAACTAAAGCTCTACCATGTAAAAATCCCAACCCAAGATTTAAATTATAAGAGCTTATTAAGATATTTAAGACTGTCATTTATTCAATGTTGTTCTGGAAGGAAAATTAGAGAGTTGGATTGTAGATAGAATTTCTCTTGAATGGTTGAGATTATTGAGAAACCATTTTTCCGTTTTGTTCTTCATTATTTCCCCTTTCTAGAACATATTGAACTTCTAATTTTTTCCAAGGAATGTGAAAGATATGACTATTTAAATGACTATGCTTTTTGCTTTAAAATACAAATTAAAAAATGTGATTTGGTTTATATGGCTTAAGTATGTAAGACTATCATTTAGATAAGACTGTCATTTATAAAGGCATGCTATTAAGTATGCAAACTTACCAATTAGGAAGTAAGAGCTTGAGTTCCTAAATTGCATAGTAATAAGTATATTTAGAGAACATGTGGTATATTGAGTAGCCATCTTGGCATACTATTTAATAGATGTCATTACTTTGGAATTACATTATTGACTAATGTCAATATACACTTTGTCTTTGAGTTATTGTCTTACCCACCTTATAGAATTTTCCAAGGCATCATAGTGAGATGATTGGGATATTCTAGGTTGTATACATTGAATATCATTGATTTATATGCATAAGTGTGTTATCTTGGTGGATTTACACCATCCTCCATGATTTGTTAAAAAAATACAAGTGTATTGAATATGTGATGCATGAGCATATAGGTATGCTAATTGACAATGATTCACATAGGGAATTGGATTCCATCATTCATGTTGGCTACATACTGTTAAATCCTTTGTGTTGGGTCAGGCTTCTTTAGTGGAGTAGCACAAGGAAGCTAATGCTTTGTGGTAGGGTGGATATCACCTCGATGATTTTCTCTCTCTCACTCTACATTAGTTTATGGAAGAAGGAAACCGAGGATGGTTTGTGATACAAGCATTAACACATTTACTTATTTGCATATATTGTCTTTCACAATTCTACATTTGTTATGGAAGAGCAAGGCAACTATAATTAAATTTATTGCACATGTCATCAATTTGATTTTAAAAGAGTGGGGATTTGCATTTGCATATAATTGATTTGAGTTTTTAAAGATATTGCAAGTATTGTAAATAGAATTGTGATAATAGTAGCAGTTAGAGAATCATTTTATATGTTGAAAAAAATTATATTGTTTTAGTCAATATTTGACTCCTCCTACATTAGATATACACTATCTTCATGTTATTCATTAATTCCCGAAATTCATAATGATTATTTGGGTGGTTATTCACTAATCTCCATACTTTTCTAGTGATTGAGTGGTTGTTACATGGAAACCAAGACACACATGCATGAGGCAAGAATCACTAGGATTCGATGTTGTTGTGGAAGGGACACTCACTTGAAAAAGGTGTGATGAAAAAACAAAGGTGCTACAACCCCCCCATGCAACTTAATAACATAGTGCAAGTACAAAAAGGCACAATAGAATGTGCAAAATCCCCAGAAAATTAACACCTAAGTAACACTTTATCTCAATGTGTCTACAAAAGAGAAAGTGATTACAAAAGATATCTACAATTTTCAAATAGGAAAAAATATTGGAAATACATGTAGAATAGCCAAAACATATAATGCAAACATAAAGTTTCCAGGAGCCAAAACGTTCAAGTAATTCACCAAAGTGAAAACATAAAAAAATGAATAAAATGTACTTAGAGTAAAATCTATAAAAACCACAAGGCTAGTTGTGAAGATCCTTAAAAGACCTTTTCAATGCCACAAGAATCATGAAAAACAAAGAAACTAGTCAAATGTTGTGAGCTCAAGAGTGAAAGCATAACATCTGACTTTGACAAGTTGTAGAATGTACCAACAACAAAATATGGTGATGAGACCCTCACTAATGAAAAGTACACAAAACCAACTTTTTGTTGATATCTCATTTCTTAATTAAAACATCATATGCCCAAGTTATGGCTAAAATAAAAAACAACTCCTTTAGGCCAAATGGGGGATAGGATGGGGCCTGCCTACTTTCATACTATTTACATTAGCATAATATTATGAGGGAATATTCCCTCGCTGGAAAAAAGATTGATTGTCGAGAAAAAACCAATTGTCAAAATATTCTCGTACGATGACAAAATATTCAAAAAAGATTCTCAGTCGCTAAAAAACTAGAGCTGTTGGAAAAAGGAAAAACAATTGCTAGAAAATAGCTTGAAGGTGCATGGGGAAATTAGGTCGTTGCCAAAAAAATGAAAATAACTATTGGGGTGTTAGAGTTCATTTCTGCTAGCATGAAAAGTGGTCTTGCCAGTGGTTTTATGTTGTCAATCGTCAAGAAAAGGGTTACCGACACCCTCTATGGGGCCATCAGTGGGGCTCAACCTAAGTAGGCGGCTTGGTAGGTACACCTACATAGGGTAATAAAAACATACTTTTTTTAATTAAAAAAACCTAAAATAAATAATTTTAAAGAAACTATTTTTTTATGATTAAAAAAATCACCATAAATACAATCATACGACCCTTGTACTAATTTTTTTGCCTCAAAAGCTCACGATGTTGACTATAGAAAATTTTTTAGTCAAAATTCATGTGTTCAACCTCCCGAATGCAATGGCAAGGTCTATTTTTCTTCAACAGTACCAAAAAATGTCCAAGTATAAAACCCACAAAATAATATAAAGATTCCAAGTTTGATGCCCTTGTAATCCTAGTTGAAGAAAACCCTCAAAATTTGAGAAGGGGTTTGTTGAATCCATGCTCTAATACCATGTTAAAATTATGAAAACACACGCAAAGAAAGATCAAACAACAAATGAGAACACATTCCACACATGAGATTTGCAAATAATGATTTGCTATTTCTTGAAAAATAAAAAAAATTACAAAATGAAGAGCTTTCACTGAATTAAATAATGCAATGAAAGTGAGTGCTTATAAGAGAAAAACCTAAATGAGAAAGGGATTAGATCATGACAAGTGTCGACATCACATGTGATGAGACATAATGATCTAATAATAGCTCAAACTAACAAAAGAAAAAATCATTCCTAAGTTTAGCTTAAGCGCATAAAGTGAAATTAGCCTAGTAATCAATTAAATATTAGTTAATTATTAGCTAATAAATGATGACTCTAACAAACCACACATCATAAAGGCTAGAAGTCTAAGAAAAAATTTGGTGGACTTCCCAAATTTGACATTTCATCCCAATCTCAAAAGAAGTGTCTAATTTGTGAAAGGATTGGACATGATGTGAAAAATTATTGGTACAACTCTTTGGAAAAAGTATCATGATAAATCACATCAAAATAAGCCATTTCAAAGTGCCAGTACAAGATGGGATTGGAAGAACAAGTATCAACAACATGGAAATGTTGTTGAATAAGATGACTCTCAAGAAGAGGAGTTTGTGTTTTCTGCCCACATTTGTGAAGATAGTTCACAATAAAACTCTATTCAGTATGTGGACTTGGGCTCTATAAATCATATGAATGGACATAAGGAGTGATTTTTCACATTGAAACACCATCATGGTAAATTTTCTCTTGGAGATGATACCACCTATGGCATCTAAGGTATTGGTGAAATCTCCTTGCAATTTGGCATACACCATTGCAGACTAACTAAAGTTTTATATGTGTAAAGACAACAAAAATTTCCTATCTATCAATAAATCTTATGATCACAACTTGAGAATTGAATTTGACAAAAATGGCGATAAAAAGGTATGCCTCATTCAAGATGAATCTAAAAGTTCAAGGATTGTTGCAAGTGCTTCTAAAATTGGTAAAATGTTTAGGCTTGATACAATTGACAATAATCAAGCCTTGATGACTAAGAATAATGATCTTGCTATGTTATGGCATCACCAATTTGGTCACTTGAGCACTAGCTATTTGTTTACTCTTAGTAAAAAAGGCATGGTAAAAGGACTTCCCTCACTTGAGAAGTTGAGTGCTATTTTTTCTAGTTGTCTTACTAAAAAACAATATCGAACACCCTTCCATCCTAGTGAGCATCATGCAAGCCAAGATTTGTAAGTTGGTGCATATCGATCTATGCAGACCCATAACACCTAGTGACAATGGTTTTAGGTACTTTCAACTTTTTGTTGATGATCACATAAGAAAAATGTGAGTATATTGCTTGTAGATCAAAGATGAAGCTATTTCATGCTTCAAAGAGTTTCAAACTCGTATGAAGAAAGAATTGAATCATCGTATTTGTGTCCTCCACTCAGATCAAGGGGTAATTCATTAGCATAGAATTCTCCACTTACTTGAAGGAAAATGGAAGTCATCATCAATTGAATACAACTTATTCACCTCAGAAAAATGGAGTAAGTGAACGTTGTAAATGCATCATCATGGAGATGGTATGTACTAGCATGTTGAAGGATTCTCATTTGGGACATGCATAGTGGGTTAAATCTGTGCAAATAGTATTTTATCTTCTCAACATGCACTAACCAAAGCACTTGATGACATCGCACTAGAGGAAGCTTGGTCAAGAGTTAAGCCATCTATCTCTCATCTTTGTGTAATTGGTTGCACAACATACACGCACATTCCTAAGAAAAAGAGAAAATTGATGAGAAATCCATGAAATGTATTCTTCTTGGGAATAAAAATGAGTCAAAGGTCTATTGACTTATGGGTTCCACTACAAAGAAGATATACATTAGTAGAGATGTTATTTTGATGAGAAGAGCGAGTTAATTTCACCTTTCCCATCATCACCTACTCCAGATAGTGCCTAGCTATATTGAACTTGGTTGAGAAAAGTAGTGGGAATGTTGATAATCAATTTGAATCAACACCCATAAATGTCATACAACCTATGCCCAAGTGGTATACTTGTACCATTATTGATGCAAAGCTAGATGGTTTCCTAGATAATTCAACTTTAAGACCGAGGAGTCATATCATGGAGGTAAATTTAACAAGTTAGTGAGTTTAGTAGTTGATAACTTTGAACCATATAATTTTTGGGAAGTAGAAGAATCAAAGCCTTGGAAGGAGGCTATTGATGTGAAATTTCAATTCTTAATGAAAGATAAAAGTTGGGAGCTTGTTGATGTACCATTGGGTAAGAAATCCATTGGATGTAAATGGATCTTCAAGACTAAGTATAAGGCAGATGGTAGTATAGATAAGTATAAGAAATATGGTAGTATAGACAAGTATAAAGGCTAGACTTGTAGCTAAGGGTTATGCCTATAAACAAGGGATTGATTATGAAGAAACATTTTCTCCTACAACAAAGATCAAAACCATCAAAATGATTTTTTGCTTTAGTTGCACAATTTGGATTGGAGCTATATCAAATGGATGTAAGGAGGAAATTTCTCAATGGATAAATTAAGGAGGAGGTTTATAATATGACCCAACTAGAGGATATATTGCACTTGGTAAAGAAAAAAAGGTATATAAATTTTTTAAGTATATATATGGTCTCAAACATGCTCCTAGAGCTTGGTATATAAAAATTGATAAACATTTACTAAAACATGAATTTAGTAGGCATCCATATGATCCAAATCTCTACCTCAAGGAACAAGGGGGGATATTGTCATTATTAATGTATATGTTGATGGCCTAGTTATCATAGGAAGCTTAGAAACAATGGTTGAGACAACAAAGAGTGATAGCAAGAAGGAATTTGATATGAGAGATCTTGGGATAGTATACAGTTGACTTTGCTTAGAGGTATGGAAAAAAAATCACCATCTTTGTATCTCAATGAAAATATGCCAAAACATTGCTTGAGAAGTTTGGAACGATGGATTCCAAACCCATTTCTACACTCATGAAATTAGGATTGTAGTTATCTATTTCTTATTTGTCCCCTTAGGGTATATAGATGTAGGTTATGCAAGATTTATTGATGATAGGGAACCCACTTCTAGATTTGTTTTCTTCTTTGGTTCATGTCTTATTTGTTTGGGAATTAAAATCCAAGCCACAATTGAATCCAAGGAACCAAATAATTGGGTGATAATTCAAAAGTCCAATGTCATAGTAGTAGTTATCCAAAAGTACATTGCTTAAGGAGTAGGTAGAGGATGTTACTGTAGGTTCTTAGTTTTCTAGTATAGGTTTTTCCTATACTTTTATTTAAGCTTTCTTAGTTTAATAAATTTAGTGTTAGTGTTATCAGAGTGTGAGGCGTTGAAATTTGACATGGGAGTTAGACTTTCTTGTTTTTGGAGTCTCATGGCGTATTCCTCCCATTGGCCATACTTTCCACCTCCTACCTCTCACTTAGCCTATTTATACTTGCTCTCCTAGCTTGTTTTGTATCACTTTAATATTCAAGTAGCTTTATTATTTTGAGTTGTCTCAATGCTATTTTTATTCTTGATAATTTCCATTACTCTCTTAGAAACTAACTTTGCATTTCTATTTTGATTTCTTGAATCATTTGTATGTATAATTTTATAGTATTTATTTCCTTTACTAGTTCATGGGTTCTCATTTATTCTACATATTTTGGTAGAGGAAAAAATTGTGGTGGTAGCATTCATGTTGCCAAATAGATTGGTATTTCATGCATGAGTTATAGAAGTTCATGTTGAGTCTAGCTAATTTGAAATATCTTTGATATCTATGATTGTTTTCAGGTTTCAAGGCCTTATTATAATGCTAAGAAAATTGATGCAATTGTGGTGATGAATAAATACATCATTTATCTATTCATTTTGTTATGCATTAAAAAAACCATTATGTGATTTATTCTATGTTAATGCTATAAGGTTGGATAGTTTTTCTTTAAAGTTTCCATCTGTGACTACATCATATGGTACTAGAGCATGGTTAAGAATTCTAAAACTAAGAGAAGAGTAAAGAGAGGAAGTGAAGGTATCTTCCAACACTAAGGTTGTTGGGTAGAAGGTATCTATGGTATTAGGATTTTTGGTAGAATATAAAATGTGAAGTAGTCAACATTGAATGGTACCATATGAGTAACTTGTGAAGTTGTGTAGATAAAACACCAATTGTGAGGCAATATTCAAGAATATTTGGGAGTAGCCTAATTATTGCAAGGGTGACTTGTGATAAGGGCGAGAAACATATAAAAGTGTTGAGACCAAGCCAATATGTGGGTGGAGTGGAAGTGAAGTGCATACCAAGGTGATATAAATTGAGAAATAACTCGGTGTGCCTTGTTGACAAGATGTAGACTAGAGATGATTTTTAGAGGTAGAATTATATTTCCTAGTTTGGAAAGAGCTCCAAAGAAGAAAAATGAAAATAATATGGAGAATTTAATAGAGATGATGGGCATATCATACTAAATAGATAACTTAGAAAAGTAGATAGAAGAGACGCAACATGCTAAATAAATAAGAGATCTCATGGATGCATGTGTAGATTAAACTATTGATTTTGAGGAAAGCTATAATAGAAGTGGAAATGTAGAATGTTCTAGTTGATGTACTATAAGACAATTGAATCTAAATAGTTTGAGGATGAGTTTCCTTGTGGGAAGATTTTTTTTCTTCTTCTGAGAAACAAGGAAAGTGAGAAAAGTCATGGAAGGCCAAGAGATGAAGTGATCTTCATAATTACAAATCAAGGAATAGAAGGGTTTGTAGTGATGCATCAATAAGGAAATAAATTAAGGAATTATGATATCTAGAATAATCATGTAGAAGGAGTATTAATGATGATGAAATAACTTTCCATTGATTTTTCTTAGGACATCCAAAAACTTAGAGAGGTAATAGATCCATATTCGTAGTTGGATACAATTTTTTAAGAAAGAGACATCTCATTCCTTTTCCACAGTTGAGAGATGAGTTTACTATTGTGGATATATATATATATATATATATATATATATATATATATATATATATATATCAAAGTGGACATGTTATATGGGTTTCCACAAAGTGTCACTTTTGATAGAGATACTAAGTTCTTGTGTCATTATTGGTGCACATTGGGGGATTGAATCATATAGTGGTACTTTATATTGATGCAAGATGAATTTCCAACAAACAAATATATTGATAGAACTTTGTTCCAAGTAGTGTCTGAGAATTTTTTTAAGGGTGTTATAGAACTACTGATGAATTTATATGATAATAATTTTAGCACAATGTGCATAGATTTTATTTAGAAGTAGTTAGAGATGTAAAAATCCTAGTACAAAGAAAGTAAATATGAGTCAAAAAGAGAAAAGTTTCACTTGAAAGTATAGTTAGCCATGGAATACGTGAGCATGAAAGGATCTAATTACTATCAGGTTGTAGTAAGCTTGGCTCTATTTCTCACACTTAAGATGGGAAAACTATTCATGTTTGGAGTAGCTTGAGAGGAAAAAGCTCATAATATTTGTAGCTTGATCTAGCTTGCATTAAGGTAAATACATTTGAGATTGGACTCGTGTGTAGTAGCATAAAAGTCATAGATGGATTTTTAGTGAGACCATGAAGTGCACATATGGAAGAAAAAACTTCAATTAGAGAAGGAATACATAAATAATTAAGAATTTGTTGACAACAACAATGAGAATGGAGGTGACTAATAAAAAATATGTATGGATTATTTGTGGAAAACTTAAAGGATGTAGTTCAGTTCAAAATGCATCAAGTAAATATTTTGTAGGGGCATTAAAGAGAAGTAGATTTGTATAGGTTGAAGAACATAAATGATGGAGAGTAGATTTTTTTACAAGTATGAAAGTGTTGTCATTGATGCCAACTGGCTAATTGGTTATCAACTAGTTGTTGTTGTCATGGATGTAGGTTATTGGCTATATATGTCGAGGATATTGAGAAAATTGTAATGAAGAAAGGTTGCAATTATTCAGTGGTTGCTTTGGGTTTTGCTCCTATGTTTGTATGATTCAAATATGTTGTTTGTAGTTGTTGGAAGTTGCTATATTTAGATTTTGGGCTTCTGGTTCGATGTATAGTGTGAGTTATGTTCACTAGTTGTGAATTGTGTTTTTTAGTGTCTCTGGCTGAGGTTCGGGAGAAATGTACTTGCTCTGGATTTCTTTTGTTCGAGTCTTATGATTTTTGATTCTCAGGATACATTGTGGAGGTTGTGTTAAAGATAATTATATTATCTGGGAAGATTGGATCATGCTAAGGATGTGTATACTTAATTGTTCTATGTGTTTTACATTGGCTTGGCCAACCTTATGTTTAACACTACTTTCAAAGTTTTCGGAAGCATGTTGAAGTGTGTGTTTGGGTCGTCCTCATTCTAATTCCACCTGAGAATTTTTTGGCACCAAAATAATTTGAATTTGAATTCATAGTTGGTGTGTGTGTGGCCAAATTTAGATATATTTCAAAGTTGAAGATGGTATAAATACAGGATGAGATATTGTTCAAAAGAAATGCACATGCAAAGGAATAGATGTGAGATTGATGCGAGATAGATGTGAATTAGAGTGTGTGGTTGAGTAGATTAGTGTGAAGTCTAATTGTGAGTTTTCTGAAAGTAGTGAGCTAAAGGTGTACTCTATCATTCAAGCATGTATGCAAGTGTGTGAGCAGATTGTGGTAGAAATATGTGTTGCATTGATATTGTCTTCTCTCTGTAATGAATCTCTTATATCTTCTTTGTATCTATGTGGTAGTGAGCCCTCCGAGTGGTTAACCCTTGTTGGATAGTGAGTCTTTTTTTGGCAATGAGCCTTCTCTGGCAGTGAGCCTTTGTATTCGGTTTTGATATTCTCTATATTGTGAGCTAATCCTCACCATGGTTTTTCCCTTATTGGCTTTTCCATGTAAATTTGGTGTTGTGTGTATATGGTTTTTATTTCTTTTTGCTTCTGCATTTTCACTTATTGATTAATCATATTAGCAGAATAAAAGTTTGTGAATGGTAATTGAATTAATCATTGGTGATTGTTGTAAAGGAAAAATTTTCTACAACTGATTCATCCCCCCTCTCAGTTGTCTTGCTCAATAATTGGTATTAGAGCTAAGGTCCTTGGAGAAGAGCTTAACTACTAAGGAAGGTCCAGGATGGCGAGCAAGATCACTATTGAGTGTCCTAGGTTCGATGGGACTAATTATGGCATATGGAGAATCAAGATGGAAGGATATATGGAATACTATGGATATGATGTTGAGAAAGCATACAAGACTACATATATTGCTCCTACTAATGGTCCAAGCTTAGCTAATGAAATCAAGGCACATGAGGTGAATAACAAGACAAAGTATATTCTAATGAATAGTATTTCACAGTCTGAATTGATTAAAGTTTCAAATCTAAAGACCGCCAAAGAAGTTTGGGATGCATTAGAAAAAACTTGTGTAGGGGATGAAAAGGTCAAAGAGGAAAATTTACAAAACTTGGAAGCACAATTTGATATTTTGTACATGTCTGAAGATGAGAACATTAAATCCTATGTACAAAGAGTGGATGAGCTGGTAGGTGAAATGCAAGGACTTGGTACAACAATGGATGAACCCAGGATAGTGAAGAAGATTCTCAAAACTCTTCTTGATGCATACAGTTAAAAGGTATCTACTATTGAAGAATATGTGGATTACAAGAATTATACTAAATATCAGTTGTTGGGTACTCTGACTTCATATGAAATGAGAAAACCAAATTTGAGAAATGGATCCAAATCAAAAATTGTTTTTAAAGCTACAACTAGTGAAGATCTAGATGAAGAAAATCTTGATGAAGTAGAAGCTAACTTTGTGAGAAGAATGAAGAAGGGCTCTAGTATGTATGAAGATAAGTTACCTTTTCAATGCTTTAGTTGTGGAGGAATTGGTCATTATGCTTCAAGATGTCCAGAAAGAGCTAAGAGGAACAAACAAAATAGATTAAACAAAGAAAACAAAGGTAAGAAGATCAACAAAGCATACTATGTGAATGAGAATGCTAGTATTTCTGATGAAGAATATGATTATGAAGATTTTGACGAAAATGAGTGCTTGTTCTTGACTATAAAAGATGAATCTACTTCTGCTAATACTAAAAGACAGATGAAAGAAAATGCTCCAGAGAAGAGTGAAGGTATGATGATTTTTTCTCTTCATGCTAAACAAGAAAATAACTATTGGGTTGTTGACAGTGGCTATTCACATCACATGACTGGTGATAAGAGTAAGTTTGTTAAGCTTGAAAATTATGATGGTGGCTTAGTTAAATTTGGAGATGATACTAGTGCTAATATTTATGGAATAGGTTCAATTAGTTTTGATGGAAAACATAATATTAATGATGTATACTATGTTAAGGGTTTAAGGCATAATCTTTTAAGTGTTGGAAAAATGTGTAGCAAATGATATAATCTTGTTTCTTAGGATGAAATATGTGAAATTGGGAAAGGATCCAGAACAGTGATTGATGTTGGTAAGAAGTCTAAAGGAAACATCTATCAACTTAAGGGTGTTGATGGGCATTGCTTTATGACTCAGATTAATGACAATTGGTTGTGGCACAGGAGGATGTGCCATATGAATTTTGTTGTGCATGCTATAAGAGATCTACTGAGGATTACAAAGCTTGTTAATGCTATTTGAAAAAATTGTTAGTTTGGAAAGCAAACTAGGAACAACTTCAAATCAAAGGAACAATCTACTACCAGACTACTGGATTTGATTCACACCAATCTCTGTGGTCCTACAAGGGTGAGAAGTCTGCAAGGTGAAAGGTCTGACACAGGTGGTGAATTTACTTTGAATGAGTTTAACATGTTTTGTGAAGTTCATGGAATAAAAAGGCAATTATTTTCTCCTAGAACTCCTCAGCAGAATAGAGTTGTTGAAAGAAAAAATAGAATTATTCAGGAAGCTGCTAGATCAATGATTATTGAGATTGGTTTACCAGAAGTTTATTGGAAAGAAGTTATTCATACTACTATTTATGTGTTCAATCGAGTTCAAGCAAAGGCTAACAATACAAAGACCCCCTATGAGCTATGGTGTGGATGAATTCCTACGATCAAGTATTTCAAGGTATTTGGAAGCAAATGTTATATCAAAAGGGATGAAGAAAATTTAGGGAAGTTTGATGCTAGATGCGATGAAGGTATCTCCCTTGGATACTCTACTAGAAGCAAAGCTTACAAATGTTTCAATAAAACGCTGAGAAAAATTGTAGAAAGCACAAATGTCAAGGTGGATGAAGCATTGAAGAATTAAATTGAAGTTGATGGATATGTATCTAATGAACCTGATTGCATAGAAATTGAAAAATTTGTTGAAGAATAGGAAAAGAAAAATGAAGAAAATTTTGAAGAAGAGGAAGCTCCGATGGTGTCCCCAAAGACACCTAAATATGTGCAAAATAATCATTCAGAAGATCAAATCATTGGAGACAAAACAAAAGGAGTATTGACAAAAAGTAGAGTTGTTGTTGTTGGTGAGATAAATCTGTTTACTTTCTGAAACAGAATCGAAGACAGTAAGTGAAGCATGTAATGATGAAAATTGGATGAAAGCTATGAAAGAATAACTTATGCAGATTGAGAAAAATCAAACTTGGGAGTTGGTCCCTAGAGCGGCATATAAAAATAATTGGATCAAAGGGGGTATTTAGAAACAAGTTGAATGAGAATGGAGAAGTAGTAAGCAATGCTTGTGTGTAAGGGTCACTCACAAGTAGAAGGTATAGATTTTCAGGATACTTTTGCTTTGATGACAAGAATGGAAGCTATCAAAATGTTTTTAGCATTTTTTGCTCATAAAAATTTCAAGCTCTATCAGATGGATGTTAAGTCTGCATTCTTAGAATGGTGAATTGGAAGAAGTGTACATGGAACAACCAGAAGGATTTGAATTGTCAAATCAGTTGGATATGGTTTATAGATTGGAGAAGGATTTATATGGATTGAAGCAAGCTCCTAGAGCTTGGTATGCAAGGTTAGACAAATATTTGATTCAACAAGGTTTCAATAAAGGTGCGACATATAGTAATCTGTATTTTAAATTTGAAAATGACAAGATATTAATAGTGGTTGTATATGTTGATGACATTATCTTTGGAGGAAATAAAACTATGTTCAAGATGTTTGCTGAAGAAATGCAAAAAGAATTTGAGATGTCTATGTTTTGTGAGATGAATTTCTTTCTTGGGCTATAAATCAATCAAGTAGAGAAATGGATTTTTATTTCACAATCAAAGTATGTAAGAGAGATGTTGAAGAAGTTTGGGATGGGTGATTCCAAATTGGTATGCACTCCTATGGTGACTGACTATAAATTGAGCAAGGATGATGATTCACCTAAGGCTGATTAGAGCAAGTACAAATATCTGATTGGAGTATTATTGTATTTAACTGCTACTAGTATCATGCATGCAATTTGTATTGTGGCTAGATTTCAAGAAGATCCTAGAGAAACACATGTTGTTAAGAGGATATTCAGATATTTGAATGGCACTTCGGATTATGGCTTGCACGGTATACTAAGGATACTAAATTTACACTGAGTGCTTATATAGATGCAAATTGGGCA
>VDFB02159046.1:0-17455 GCA_007258455.2 Sequoia sempervirens | reverse complement strand
TATCTAGCCCTTAGACCTATGGAAGAGGACAAGGTAATTAAGTTTTCTACGTTACACTTGGATGGGGTAGCACACGAGTGGTGGTACCATGGCTTGGTCACCTTGGGTCATCGGTCTATCACTACTTATGATGAGTTCACCACTAGACTCATAGAAAGATTTGGAAAAAAGGACCCACAAATATATTTTAGGGAGTTGGCCCAACTTAGACAGTATGGTACAGTTGATGCTTACATAGTTGAATTTCAAAGGTTATCAATGATGGTTACAAGGACCACAGAGAGACGGATGGTGATTTTGTTCAGTGACAGACTTATGGAACCACTCAAGGGATGGATTAAGGCTTTTGACCCACCCACTTTACATGAGGCTATGAAGAAAGCCATAAATATGAAGTAGGCTTCCCATAAAGCAAAATTTCAATCCAAAACTTCATGTTACAAAAAGGATAAAGATAAGAGATCTCACATTAAGGAGACCACACAGTAGAAAAAACCAGTCAGAAGGTTAGATTCAAAGACACTTAATGAACTCAGAGAAAAGGGGTTATGTTTCAGATGTAGAGAAAAGTGGTCCCAAGACCATGTTTTCCCAAAGGGGTCAAAAATTCATCAAATTGAATACTATTTAGCTGAACAAAATAATTCTTATTTTTCATACCAACAATCTGATTTTGATGATAAGGAGAATGAAGAGCCACCCCAAGAGGTAGAAAAAGAGGAATCAAAAGAGTGCAAACTAGCTCAACTATATGGTTTTTAGAAAAATGAGTCCTTGTGCATTAGGGGAGTCGTTAAGGGGAAATAGATGATAGCTCTTATTGATTCAGGTGTCACACATAATTTCATTGACGAGGGACTTGTTGCATGTAGGGGATTATAGACATAGGAGGTTGAAGGTTTTAGAGTGATGGTTGCAGATGGTTTCACTATTACTTGCACTTGTATGATTCCACAGTTTAACTAAAAAGGAGGGATTTGTATTGTCAGAATCAGCACAACAATCTTTTGATAAATTCAAATAGTTGATGAGCACATGTCCAGTCTTGGCCATTCCTGATTTCTCCAATCCTTTTGAGCTTGAGTGTGATGCATTGGATGAAGGTATAGGTGCAGTTCTTATGCAAAAAAACATCTTATAGCTTTCAAGAGTAGGAAGTTGAGAGGTGGTGAGAAAGCTTACTCCATTTATGATAAGGAAATGTTGGCAATTATGTATGCTTTTTCCAAGTTTAGGCAATACCTTATAGTGCGTAGATTTTAGTAAGGACTAATCGTAATAGCCTTAAGTATTTCCTGAATCAGAAGGATCTAAATGAAAGATAGAAAAAATGGGTAAGCAAACTTCAGGGGTAAGACTTTGACATTGAATATGTTAAAGGGAAAAGGAATGTAGTGGTTGATGCTTCATCCAAGAGACCACATTTGTGTGCTATTTCAATCATAGCAGAAAATTAGAAGGAGAAGATTGAGGCTGATTATACTAAGAATGCATTGGCGATCAGCATTTTGGATGGGACTTTACAGAACGAAAAATACTAGGTGAAGGATGGATTAATATACTACAAGGATAGAGTATGGTTGGCTCCTGATTCGAGGGTGAGAGAGAAAATTCTTAAGGCTTTTCATGATACTCCCATGGCTGGTCATTCGGGTTATTATAAGACTTATAGGAAGATCCGTGAGAGATTGTCATGGAAAGGAATGAAGGATGACATATTACAATATGAACGTGAGTGCCTAGTGTTCCAATAGAACAAAAATGAGCATACTTCTCCTACTTGTTTGTTGTAGCCCCTTCCCATTCCCACTTAGAAATGGGAAAGCATATCAATGTACTTCACCATAGAGCTCCCGAAGGTGTAAGGGAAGGACAACATAGATGTAGTGGTTGATAGATTTCTAAAATTTGCTCGCTTTTTTGTTATATTAGTAGGGTATTCAGCAGCACAGGTGGCCAATTTGTTTTTCAAAGAAGTATTCAGGCTTCACAGGGCACCCAAGACAATTGTTAGTGACAAGGACAACAAGTTTATGATCTTTTTTTGTTAGGAGTTTTTCAAATTATGTGGCACATATCTGACCCCTAGCACTAGCTACCACCCTCAAACTGATGGGAAAACTAAGGTGGTGAACAAATGGGTGGAAGGGTACCTGCGCAATTATGTTTCAAGGCAGAAAAAGGCATGGGTTAAGTGGTTGCATCTTGGAGAGTATTGCTATAGTTCTACTTTTCACATGTCTATTCGGATGTCACCATTCATGGCATTATATGGTTACAAAGCTCCCAACTTCGTTGATCTACTTTTTAGAGATTGCATTATGCCCAGAGCCAAAGATCTTTAGGAGAGTCAGGACATAATGAGGTCTCTGATAGAGAATATATAGCACACCCAAAATTTTAAAAAAATTATATGCTGACCAACACCATGTTGAGTGAGTTTTTGACGTTAAAGACATGGTTTATGTGTGGTTGTAGCCCTACCAACAATCCACTCTCAAGAAGAGTGGAGCAGAAAAGTTGAAACCATGGGTTTATGGTCCTTTTAGGGTTATCAGGAGAGTTGGAGAGGTAGCGTATGAGATGGAGCTACCTGAGAACTGCAGGGTGCATAATCTATTTCACGTCTCCCATCTTAAGAAAGCACTTCGTCAGAATGTGGTACCTTCTACAGAGTTTCCTCCTTTGGATGAGGAAGGAAAGTTGATATTGATTTCTGAGTCTATCTTAGAGGTGTGTGAGTGTACACTACACAAGAGGATTATCAAGGAGTATTTGGTGAAATGGAAAAAAAAATTAGTTGAGGATGTGACTTGGGAGAGTGAATAGATATTGCAGCAACCAAAGTTATGATTGCTTGAGGACAAGCAATCTTGGGAAGGGTGGAATGTAATGTCTCCTTCTCTCTCCCGAATAATATGGAGACTCAATTAGCCAATTCCTGAGTCCTCGTAGGCTAGTTGATGTGGTTAGGGGACTCAGTTGCCAACGTTGATGTCAGTTTGGGGTTTTTCTGGAGGGGTTACTATTTATAGTAGTGGTCGATTTCAATGTTGTCACCTTCAGTTGGTCACATTGTTCCCATTGGTCATTAGTTTTGCTCAATTTTGAGCATTTGGCATCCACTTCTATTTATAGTAGTGTTATTTTTAGTAAGTCACCATTGGAAGTTGGTTCTAGGCTTGGTCATTGGCAGCAACATATTAATTCAATTTCAGTTGGACAGCCAAAAGCTGCGGTTAATATTTATTTTATTTGTTAATATTGGCATGCTATAAAGTTAAATTACAACTTATATTGAGGGGTAAGTGTTAGAGTAATAAGTTATTATGCTTAATTAATTACATCACATTGATTAATTAATTAAGTCACTTATTCCTCTTTATTACTTAAGCTAAACTTAGGCACTTTATTAATTAATTATTAATTATTAAGTGTGCACACTAGGGTTTAATTTAGGGTTTCTTGATCTCCTTCATAAGGATTGATCACATTGTAATAATTGATTCTCTTAATGCATTTTTACTGAGAGGTTTTACAGAGAACATCTTTTTCGGTTCTTCGTATCTTTTGCATGTGACAGGTATCCATTTTGCATGCAGGTGATCTTGGATTCTAACATGGTATCAGAGCTCCAGACCTGCAGCTGCCTGTTCGTGATCTGAAGATATGGCCTCTTTGTGAGTTTTGAGTGCAAGGGTTTCCACGGGCATCCTTTCTGCTAGATCTGGGGGTAGCTGATTTTTTGGGACACTATGGGCTCAAACGAACGTCGCCATCGCATTCGCAGCATCCCAAAACCCTAGAAACGCCTGTCATTTCGTTGATTTTGGTGCAGTTGATCCAGGAGGCAAAAAAATTTTCTCTGAGGGCCGTACGGCCTCCTAGCACGCAGATCGAGGCAAAAAAAATCTTGAAAATCGTGCAAAAAGGGTCAAAGTTCCTTCTAGTTTCTGCGCGCCCAGTTCAAAAGGGGTCCGCCGCCCGGTGGCCACCGGGCGGCCACCCAAACACCGCCGCCGGCCCACTCCCCCACCAGTCCGCTGCCGATTCCCCAGCTACCGCGGGCTCCTCCTCCAGCAGCGGCGGTCACATGCATGACTGGGAGCCGAGCCTCCACCCCCGGCAGACAGAATAGCGATGGAATATTCCGGGTCGGGCTGTGTAATATCCGACATTTCAATAGCATATTCCGGCCAATCAAAGAATATTCTGTACCCTGCACCAGCCCGCCAGCCCCTGGTCGCCAACAGGACCAGGGGCCAAATTTTTTCTTTTCTGCAGGGGGACCGATTTTTTGCGGTGACGGCCAGACGGCCGTCAAATTTAAGCTCCTTAACGGGTGACGTCAGCATGACGTCATCGGCCGTACGGTCTCTTTGCCCCTCCTAACCCTAGTTTTTCCTAAAAGAGCAGTTTTTTTCTTTTGGCCATAACTTGGGCATACGGTATCGAAATCGGGCAAACGAGATATCGCCGGAAAGCTGGTTCCGAGCACTTTCCAGTAGTGCTATTTATTTTTCAGTATTTTACTATTTTCATGCATTTATTGCTGTTTGAAGTCAGATGCACTTTTTTATGCTTCCAAGCTCATAACTTTTTGCCAAGATCTCTGTTTTTCGCCTCGTTTGAAGCGTCGGAAAGGTATTGAGGAGCTCTAGGTTGCTGTCCATGCACTTTTCTGTATCTGTCCCAGGTTTATCAGTTAGTCCAGATTTGGCCCGTTGGGTTGTTTGGCGATTACTTGGATATTTTGGCAGTTGGGAGAGTGCATCTTGCATCTTTGCACTTCATTTTCAGTAATACATCATTTAATAATCACTTGCTGCATCATAGATTTTAGAGTTGTTCCTGTTTGGAGTTTTCGAGTGTTCTGTGGCATCGGGTTTTCTGTTGCTTTAATCATGATTCCTTGAGTCAATCAGTGACTCTCATCCGGTTTCAGTAGTATATAGAAGAATATTTCCTTGCTTGCCTCTATCAAGTTCCAGTGTTACTCTACAGAGTTCTTCCAGTGCTTCTTTGTAGCATGTTATCACATTGTAGGGGGGTTTTGTCCCACTGGGTTTTTCCTTCTCTACTCCTTATTGCATTTGTAAATGGGTACCTGATCAGGCCTAGTTGTCGGGACCCATCTTTGCTTTCATGCATCTTATTCTAGTGTTTTAGCTTCTTCCTAAGTTCATCTTAAGGGGGGGTGTTAGAGTAATAAGTTATTATGCTTAATTAATTACATCACATTGATTAATTAATTAAGTCACTTATTCCTCTTTATTACTTGCTAAACTTAGGCACTTTTATTAATTAATTATTAATTATTAAGTGTGCACACTAGGGTTTAATTTAGGGTTTCTTGATCTCCTTCATAAGGATTGATCACATTGTAATAATTGATTCTCTTAATGCATTTTTACTGAGAGGTTTACAGAACATTGTTTTTGGTTCTGCATGTCTTTTGCATGTGACAGGTATTCATTTGCATGCAGGTGATCTTGGATTCTAACAGTAAGATGGGTCATTGGGAGGACCAAGGTGCCTTGTGCAATAACATCGAGTTGTTTTCAAAGTCAATTAAATAATATTATTTCCCCTTGTGTTTTGGCACCTATGTGAAGAGGAATAAATATTTTTTAAAAGACGACTTTCAAAAGGGATGCCTAAAGGAGATATTAATATTTCATAATGTTAAATTATTAAAAAGGCTCTCATAGTGGGATGGACACCTATGGAGCATAATTTGATGTTTTTTTTTTAAGTTAAAATATTTTCTCAAGAAGGGTGTTGGCTTTTATAATGGAATTAAAAGTCTTTTGGAGTATAGAACCCCTATTCTTTTAAAAGAGAAGTTGGCTCTCATTTTTGTTTTATGCAAACTTGACAACTTATTGAAATGATGATATATTTTCATTTGGTTGCTTGGGAAACATTGTGAGGACAAAAAACCCTCTATTGTTGGGCTAATTTTGGTGGTGAAATATCCACCCTACTCAAATATTGGTGTTGGTTGCAAATGTGTTTTAACAAGAGCTTCACAAACTGATCTATAGAAGAGAAAACATGAAGCTTTTTTAGCACTTTTAGGGATTTTTGGTATGTTTTGGTTTAGCTACAGTTTGGTGTGATTTTCCTAAAGTTTTGGAGTGATATTTTAGTTTTTATGAGTTTGGCAATCATGGACCTGAAACTAAGTTTTTGCTCATAACTCATTTTTAGCTAGAGTTTTGGTTTTGGGTGTTGTTCTATTTGTAACCCTCTCAAGGGCGATTCCAAAGAGCCTTAGAATAGAATTTTTGGTGGAGGATTTGAATTTTCGGAAGGGGTCGAACCTCACAAAAGGGCCACCCTTTACTTCAAGCAAATTGGTCTTTTGACCAACGTTTATGGAGTTTGGTGTTTGAAGGCTTTGAAGTTGGATAAAAGAGACTTAGGCACTTGGGAGACTAGCCTTTGCAATTTCTTTGCTCGAGGTGTCAACATCAATGCCAATCTTTCATTTGTTGTTGTAACAGGTTCCATTGAGTTTGATTAAAATATTGTAAAGTTTTGATATTTATCATAAAAATGAAAACTTTTGTTGTTGGTTACTATCTCTACTAAAAATATTCAGTTCTTGTATTTATGTTTTTGCAATCTGCACTTTACAAATTCTTACATCTTGCAAACATATTGAAACACAAAAAAAAAAAAACTTGAACTTCATTGAACAAACACAAGGGTAGCAAACAAAGTTGTTTCAAAAAAAATAGGGGTGCCTTATTACAGTGGTATCAAAGCAAACCTTTGCTACCAACCTATGAGTTTTTCAAAAAAACAAGAGAGCATTAAATTTCTATGACTGACATAGAAAAGAGATACGCAGCAAGAGAAGAAAAGAAAGGGTTAACACATTAGTAGCCACCACAGGTTCTAGAGGGACATACAACTTTAGAGGTATTAAGAGCACATTGGGAGTCTTCTCAGGAAACAAGAATGGGAGATGATGTGAGAGTGTTTGGTAGTGATGAGAGAACATTTGGTGGTAATGAGAGGTCCTTTGGTAGTAGGGATGACAAAGGAAAAGAGAGAGCAAGGACACTGAGTCCTGGAAGGAGGTTTGAGAGAAAATTAGATGCAATGATGGATATTGTGTCTCTCATGATGGGAAGAATGGGTCAAAACAAAATACCACAAAACAATCTTCAGAGCAATACAGGGCCTTCAAGAGAGCATAGTGCTTCAAATCAGCATAGTAGACATGTGGACCAACGTACTCCAAATAACACATACATCTCTTCAAGGCCATTTAAACCCACTTTCTTGACATCAGAGATTTCTCAACCTGATCTGAAAGATAATATGTCATTTGTGGATATGATTAGACACAACCATGCTAAGTATGAATCCCTTCCTGGTGAAATCAAGGGTGTTATGACTTACAATGACTATGTGGACCATAAAAGAAAAATTAAAAGCCAAGGAAGAAATTATGATTAGAGGGGATCAGCAGTGCATAAGGACTTACAGCATACCATCAGCAAGGTTACACTACCAAATTTTGATGGGAGTGAAAGTTGCACAAATAGGGCTTGGATACAAAAGCTAGACAATTATCTTCCCCTAAGACCTATGGTAGAGGAGGAGGAAATTAAGTTTGTTACATTACACTATGATGGGGTAGCACACGAGTGTTGGTACCATGGCCTGTTCACCTTGGGTCATCAATTTATCACTACTTATGATGAGTTCACCACTAGACTCATAGAACAATTAGAAAAAAAGGACCTGAAAATATATTTCAAGGAGTTGGCCTAGCTTAGACAGTATGATACAATTGATGCTTACATAGTTGAATTTTCGAGGTTATCAATGATGGTTACAGGGATCACAGAGAGACGGATGCTGATTTTGTTCAATGAGGGACTTATGGAACCACTCAAGGGATGGATTAAGGCTTTTGACCCACCCACTTTACAGGAGGCTATGAAGAAAGTGAGAAATATGGAGTGAGTTGCCCCTAAAGAAAAATTTCAATCCAAACCTTCATTTCACAAAAAGGATAAAGATAAGAGACCCCACATTATGGAGACCACATAGCAGAAAAAACCAATCAGAAGGTTAGATTCAGAGACACTTAATGAACTCAAAAAATAGGGGTTATGTTTCAGGTGTAGAGGAAAGTGGTCCCAAGACCATGTTTTCCCATAGGGAGCCAAAATTCATCAAATTGAATACTATTCAGCTGAACAAAGTAATTCTGATTTTTCAAACCACCAATCTGATTTTGATGATAAGGAGAATGAAGAGCCTCCCCAAGAGGTAGAAAAAGAGGAATCAAAAGAGTGAAAAATGGCCCAACTATATATTTTTTAGAAAAATGAGTCCTTGCACATTAGGGGAGTCATTAAGGGGCAGCAGATGACAACTTTTATTTATTTAGGTGCCACACATAATTTCATTGACGGGGGACTTGTTGCACATAAGGGATTACAGACACAGGAGGTTGAAGGTTTTAGAGTGATGGTTGCAGATGGTTTCACTATTACATGCACTGGTATGATTCCATAGCTTAGCATTCAGTTAGGTAATCATGAGTTCACAGATGATTTCTATGTGGTTGGAATTGGGGATACAAATGTGGTGATGGGCATCTAGTGGTTGCGGTCATTAGGTGAGATTACCCTTAATTTTCAGACCTTTGAGCTGAAGTTTAAATCAGATGGTAAGAACATGGTGTAGAGAGGGATTTCAAATGGAGGGCCTTGAGTTGTTTCATGCAAGAGGATGGAAAGACTTTTCAGACATGATCAGGTGGAGTGGGCAGCAAAATGCATAATTATGCCTATAGTTATAGAGGAGCAAAAACCTACTTATCCGCTAGATATATAGGATTTTCTCACTAAGCGAAGGAAGGTTTTTCGTAGCATACCACCAGGGAGACCACCTGACAGGGGAGTAAAGCACATCATTGAGTTGGAGGAGGGTACCAAGGCAGTAATTACTACACCATACAAGCATTCAAAAAGGCATAAGGATGAAATAGAAAAAGAAATCAAGGAGCTTTTGGACATGGGGCATATTAGAATGAACAAGATTCCATTTGCTTCTTCAGTGGTGTTAGTGAAGAAGAAGGATGGGACTATGTGCATGTGCATAGATTATAGGGCACTCAACAAGAGGCTCATCAAAAATAAGTACCCCATCCCATGGATAGATGAACTCATTGATGAGCTACATGGAGTAGTTTACTTTTCTAAGATAGACTTGAGATCTAGATATCATCAAATCAGAGTTAGAGAGGAGGAGATTGAGAAAACAGCCTTTAGGTGTCATTATGGCCATTTTGAGTTCCTTGTTATGCCACTCGAATTGACTAATTCTCTTACTACATTCCAATCTTGCATGAACAAAGTTTTCAAACAGCAGTTGTGTAGGTTTGTTTTAATATTTTTTGGTGATATCCTTATTTATAGTAGGACATGGGAGGACCACTTGAGGCATTTAGATGAGGTGTTAGGAATTTTCATTGTTTGCCAAAGAGTCCAAGTATGAATTTGGCATGACAGAGTTGTTGTATCTTAGACACATCACTAGATCAAATGGGGTTTGTGTTGATCCTAATAAGATCAAGGCTATTCTTGATTGGCCTTCACCTATAAACCTCTCATAGTTGAAGGGATTCTTTAGGATTTGTGGCTTCTATAGGAGGTTTGTTAAGGGATTCTCACAGTTGGTTGCCCCACTCATAGGTTTAACTAAAAAGGAGGCATTTGTATGGTTAGAATCAACACAACAATCTTTTGATAAATTCAAACAATTGATGAGCACATGTCCAATCTTGGCTATTCCTAATTTCTCCAAGCCTTTTGAGCTTGAGTGTGATGCCTCGAGTGAAGGCATAGGTGCAATTCTTATGAAAAAAAGCATCCTATAGCATTCGAGAGTAGGAAGTTGAGAGATGGTGAGAAAGCTTACTCCATTTATGATAAGGAAATTTTGGAAATTATGCATGTTTTTTCCAAGTTCAGGCAATACCTTGTAGGGGACATATTTTTAGTAAAGACAGATCATAACAGCCTTAAGTATTTCCTTAATCAGAAGGATCTTAATGAAATACAACAAAAATAGGTAAGAAAACTTCAGGGGTATGAATTTGACATTGAATATGTCAAAGAGAAAAGGAATGTAGTGGTTGATGCTTTATATCTAGGAGACCACATTTGAGTGCTATTTCAATCATAGTAGCAAATTGGAAGGAGAAGATTGAGGCTGATTATGCTAAGAATGCATTAGCGAATAACATTTTGGATGGGACTTTATAGGATGAAAAAATACCAGGTGAAGGATGGATTAATATACTATAAGGATAGAGTATGGTTGGCTCTTGATTTGAGGGTGAGAGAGAATTTTTTTAAGAAATTTCATGATACTCTCATGGTTGGTCATCCAGGTTATTATAAGACTTATGGGAAGATCCATGAGAGATTCTCATGGAAAGGAATGAAGGATGAAATCTTACAATATGTACGTGAGTGCCTAGTGTGCTAATAGAACAAAAATGAATATACTTATCTTGTTGGTTTGTTGCAGCCCCTTCCCATTCCCACTCAGAAATGGGAAAGCATATCAATGGACTTCATCACAGGGTTCCCGAAGGTGCAAGGGAAGGATAGTATATATGTAGTGGTTGATAGAATTACAAGATTTTCTCATTTTTTGCTATATCAACAAGGTATTCAGCATCATAGGTGGCTGATTTATTTTTCAGAGAGATATTCAGGCTTCACGGACACCCAAGACAATTGTTAGTGACAGGGACAACAAGTTTTTGAGCTTGTTTTGATAGGAGCTTTTCAAATTATGTTGCATGGAGCTGACCCCTAGCACTAGCTACCACCCTCAAACTGATGGGAAAACTAAGGTGGTGAACAAATGGGTGGAAGGGTACCTGCACAATTATGTTTCAGTGCAGTAGAAGGTGTGGGTTAAGTGGTTACATCTTGGAGAGTATTGCTACAATTCTACTTTTCACATGTCTATTTGGATGTCACCATTCATGGCGTTATATGGTTACGAAGCTCCTAGCTTCGTTGATCTACTTTTTTAAGATTGCAAAGTGCCCAGAACCAAAGATCTTCAGGAGAGTCAGGACATAATGAGGTCTCTAAGGGAGAATATACAACATATTCAAAATCAGCAAAAGTTATATGTTGACTAGCATCGTGTTGAGCGAGTTTTTGAGGTTAAAGACATGGTTTATGTGTGATTGCAGCCCTACCGACAATCCATTCTCAAGAAGAGTGGAGAAGAAAAGATGAATCCATGGTTTTATGGTCCTTTTAAGGTGATCAGAAGAGTTTGACAGGTAGCATATGAGCTGAAGCTACCTAATAACAGCAGGGTGCATAATGTGTTGCACGTCTCTTGTCTTTAGAAAGCACTTGGATGGAATGTGGTACCTTCTACAAAGTTGCCTCCTTTGGATGAGGAAGGCAAGTTGATATTGAATCTTGATTCTATCTTGGAGGTGTGTGAGTGTACACTACATAGGAGGATCAAAGATTATTTGGTGAAATGGAACAGATATTGCAGCATCCAAAATTACGATTGCTTGAGGACAAGCAATCTTGGGAAGGGTAGACTGTAATGTCCCCTTCTCTCTCCTGAGTAGTATGGAGACTCAATTAGCCTATTCCTGAGTCCTCGTAGGCTAGTTGATGTGATTAGGGAACTCAGTTGCCAATGTTGATGTCAATTTTGGGTTTTTGGGAGGGGTTACTATTTATAGCAATGGCCAGTTTCAACATTGTTATCTTCAATTGGTCACGTTGTTCCTAGTGGTATGTAGTTTTGCTCAGTTTTGAGCATTTGGCATCCACTTACTATTTATAGCAGTGTTATTTTTAGTAAGTCGCCATTGGTGGTTGGTTCTAAGCTCTGTCATTTGTAGTAGCATATTAATCCTGTTTCAATTAGACAACCAAAAGTTGCAGTTAATATTTATTTTATTTGTTAATACTGGCATGTTATAAAGTTAAATTATAACTTATGTTGAGGGGTAAGATGGATCATCAGGAGGACCAAGGTGCCTAGTGCAATAACATCGAGTTGTTTTAAAAGTCAATTAAATAATATTATTTCCCCTTTTGTTTGGGTGCCTATGTGAAGAGGAATAATTTTTTTTTAAAAAGATGACTTTCAAAAGTGACGCCTAAAGGAGATATTAACATTTCATAATGTTAAATTATCAAAAAGGCTCTCATGGTGGGATGGACGCCTATGGAAGGGAATTTGTTTTTTTTTTTTTTTAAGTTAAAATATTTTCTCAAGAAAGGCGTTGGCTTTTATGATGGAATCAAAAGTCTTTGGAGTCCATAACCCCTATTCTTTTAAAAGAGAAGTTGGCTCTCTTTTTTTTTAAATCCAGACTTGACAACTTACTAAAATGTTGCTAGATTTTCATCTGGTTGCTTAGGAAACATTGTGAGGATGAAAACCCTCCATTTCTACGCTGATTTCAGTGGTGAAATATCCACCCTAGTCAGATATTGGTGCTGGTTGAAAATCTATTTCAACAGGAGCTTCACAGATTGATCTACAGGAGAGAAAAAAATGAAGATTTTTCAATACTTTTAGGGATTTTTGGTGTGCTTTGGTTTAGCTACAATTTGGTCTGATTTTCCTAAGTTTTGAAGTGATATTTTCATTTTTGGAGTTTGGCAGTCATGGACCTAAAACTGAGTTTTTGCTCATAACTCGTTATTAGCTATATTTTTGGTTTTAGGTTTTGTTCTATTTTGCAGCCCTCTCAATGGCGATTCAAAAGAGCCTTAGAACAGAATTTTTGGTGGAGGATTTGAATTTTTGGAAGGGGTCGAACTTCTCAGAAGGGCTGCCCTTTGCTGCTAGCAATTTTTTCTTTTGACCAGCGTTTATAGAGTTCGGAGTTTGAAGGCTTTGAAGCTAGATAAAGGAGACTTAGGCGCTTGGGAGACTAGCCTTTGCAATGCCTTTGCAACGCCCTTGCTGGAGGTGTCAACATCAATGTCAATATTTTATTTGCTGTTGTAACAAGTTCCATTGAGTTTGATTAAAATATTGTAAAGTTCTAATTTTTATCATAAAAATGAAAACTTGTGTTGCTGGTTACTATCTTTGCTGAAAATAATCAGTTCTTGTATTTATGTTTTTGCAATCTGCACTTTACAAATTCTTACGTCTTGAAACATATTGAAACACAAAAAACAAACTCGAACTTCATTAAACAAACACAAGGGCAACAAACATAGTTGTTCCAAAAAAAAAACAGAGGTGCCTTATTACATCTTTGTTCCATACACTGATACAGCACTATAATTGTAATGAAGCTGAACTTGCTTGTAGTTGAGTTTGTTCGAAGATTAATTACAGTAAACTTTTCACTATGATTGTAATGAAGCTGAACTTGCTTGTAGTTAAGTTTGTTCGAAGATTAATTACAGTAAACTTTTAGAAAATCTTATCCTTATGTTTGGCTTTTACAACATTGATGCAAGACAACTATTTGGGTAGATGTCTAAGACAATTTAAAGAAAGGGTTTTATGTAGCATGGATAAACGACTAACTGTTCACAAAAATTTCTGAGCCAAAAGTACAACTATTAAACAAAAATATTCCCCAAAGTTCATAATGAAAAGCAAAGCTTACTAAGTATTAAATGAATCTTTTGCATTGTAAAAAGATGCTTAAAGAAGATATTTAAGAAAAAGGTTGCAGAGGTCTTACAACAAGGAGAATGTGTAAGAAGGTTTACCTCGAAGAAGAATTTTTTTTCTATCAGTTCACTACTTCCTTTGCTCTGCCTTTTCTTCTGCTACTACAAACCCAAAAAAAAATAGAAAAAACAGAACAAATAATTTATTTTTTTAAATAGAGGAAATCATAATTGAATAACATGGACAAAAAGACCAACGTGCACACTGTACAAAATGCTCACCAAAAAATTAAAAATCCAAAAGAAAATAAAAGAAAATTACAAGAAGAAAAAGAACAAGAAAACAGAAGAAACCATCAATAAAAGAGAAAAACCATTCACAAAAAAGGAACACTCTCTGTAAATGAAGTTCCAATTTGAAGATCCCACCTGCACTTCACAAATTTAATTCATTACCTAATAATCTCTGACATTTTGTTTTGAAGATATAGTCATGGGTATGTCTGTCTCTCACCTGAGCAACTTCCATGCCCATGAGATAATCTAGCCTCCTTGTTACAGAAATTGCATAGCAAGAAACCTAGAATAATTATTGCTCTTGTCTATTTTCATTGTCATGTTCTTCCTCGGATACTCACATGGTATTCTGTGAATCATATAAGAAAAAAGATTCTTATCAAATGATCCATTTCCCTTCAAATCATTAAAATCTTTTCAAATTCATCTTCAGTTGGGAAAGGTTTCTCTCCAAACAAAACTAGAGTAAATATGAAACATTATTTGATTTCGTGTTTAAACCAACAATGACAGAATGACCCAAAATTCAAAATAATGATTCAATGCCCATTACTCACCATTTGTATTTGATATCCACAAGGCCCATCTTGATAAGCTGAGAAAATTTTGTGTGTTGCACCAACCTTGAAAAGCTACGAGCAGACACCACAAAATCTGTCTGATTGCTTTGGGTGAAATCTGAGACCACAACAGTCACCCCTGATTTGATGCAAATTGTTGGGTTTGTGCATCTGATCTAAACAAGATAACAGTCTAAACTGTCTTAGTCTGAATCCCTAGGTAGAAGCAAAAGGAAAAAAATAGTGAGTGATTGATTCATAACTGATAGCAGCCACCACATCCAACTCCTTCACTATATATTTTGGCACTCGTTGTGGCGACATTTCCATGGTTCCATAGGCTTCCTCTTCAATTGACAGCAGAATTTTCACTCAGATCCAAGAATAAACTACTCTGATATGAATAAAGATGTGATAAAAGAACACAAAATCGCACCAGAAATTATCAATTTAACAGCTTCGCCAGAATAGGCTTTGCCACTAAATTCTGTTGGTAATGGGTTTGGATTATAGTGCAGATCAAAGACAACTGCAATCTAGCAACCATCCATATCATAAAATGCAACAAATGGACCAACCATATATCACAGTGCAATGGGAGATATTTTCTTGGGCATTCAGAGCACAAGGAAGGATCAAGGAGGTCAGTTGAGCACCTGAATGAAAAAGGCCAAGGAGAACACCCAGACCACAAGACCAAAAAGACTTACATTCCTGTAGGGGTTCCTGCCCGAGGGGGAGGGAAAGACCTTATGTTTTGGAGCTTAGTCCAACATATCCAAACACCAACTCTGGTAAGAAAATTAGAATATATAGCATACATTGTGATTATATCTATTAATATATGATATTTTATGGCCTACATGTCTCTGAACTTTGGTTGCAGCTCATGGTGACTCAACAATGAAGGGTCGGGTAAGCAAATGCAGCAAAAGGGTTGAAGATCTTGCTGAGCACTGTAAGTAACTTCAATATTTTAAACATGCTTGCTTGGCTACAGAATCTTTGCAGGGGCTTTCGAGTGGTAAAGGGTACTATGATGAGTCCATTTATATCTTTTTATAAGTAGATGAGAAGTCAGAGTTATTGGAATTTGGGGGGTTAGCATGACTCTAGCCTATGACCCAGAATTTGGTAAGCCAGCTCTGTAACATTGAGTCCTCACATATGTATAACTATATAGAGCTTTTAATTACAAGGTCTGTGACAATTCTATATTTTAGAGGGCCACTTCTAATGGTACATTACTGTTAAATGAGCTCTATGGAAAGATACTTTTAGTGGCATGGCACCCTCTGATGAGACCCAAGATGCTATTACTTTCTGTTGTAAAGCCTAGTTTGATGAGTTTTTATATGTGACAACTTTGGATGGTAGATTTTAGTTGACAATTCCTGGAACTTCTAAATGCCCTGCAAGACCTTCTATGCTAAGGCCATACATATTTCCATTTTTAGACAACAGAATTTAGTGGCAAAGCCTATTAGAAAGCTGGGATTTCAAGAATTTCTACATCAAACAGCCAGAAAAACTGCCATTTAAAACATTAGAAGGAAATCATTGTTCACTGTTCCTGATTCTAGAAAAGAAATTTATGAAGGTCCGAATTACTTGATCCAAGAAAAATTTTGCACCCTCTGAAATGAAAGAACAGTGTGAAGAAGTGGAAGAACAGTGTGAAAGTGAAGGGCATCAATATTTCTCTCAAGGATTGGCGGGCTTGCTTATGTAAACCCAGAGTTAGGAGAAGTGCCAGCCAACTCCAAGGAAAGAGACTTGATCGTAAACCTGCTAGGCCCATATCAACCCTACCCGCTTGGAGTATTGGAACTTGTCCAGCATGCTTGTCAAACCAAGATGAGGAGTAAAACAAAATCATTCTCTGCAATACATGTCAAATTACTGTTCATCAAGAATGTTATGGTGCGAAGAATATGGAATATGAAGCTCTTGCTTCATGGGTCTACAGAGCATGCGAGACACCAAAGATTAAAAGAGAATGCTGCCTCTATCCTGTTGTTGGTGGTTCCCTGAAGCCCACCACCACTCATCAATTTTGGGTACACGTCACTTGTGCTTGGCTTATCAAGGAAGTCATCTTTTCAGATGAAGAAGTCATGGAACCTGCAGATGACATCGTAAGAGTTGATAAGAACTCTTTCAAGAAAAACTATGTTATCTACAATCAGATACATGGCTCCTGTATTCAATGTTACAGATGCCATACTTCCATCCATGCCATGTGGGCGGCATTAGATGGCTATTGGATTCAGTTAAGTATCTACACCAAGGACAAAAGCGGCAGAGATGCAGGCTAGTGGATTTCGTATTGTGCTCAAAATGAAATGCTATGTACCCACTAAAATGAAATTATATTTCCAGAGCTCTAAATCCGAACGAAATATGATTTTTCTTACTCTCATCTGCTTTTTCCCGCTCTCCCTTACAACGTTCCTTTTTTCTTCCGTTGTAATGATATATTCCACACACTCCTTTTTTCTTCCGTTGTAATGATATATTCCACACACTTGTCACATGCTTGTCTATTCTCGAGGTTCATTTCTATGCTACATCCACATTTTAAATTTTCAAATTAAAAATCCAAATTTCTTGGGAGCCAGCTAACTCCTAGAGAAAACGCACCTATGTACATACAAAAACACATGAAACACCATACATAGAAACATACATGAAATGAATGCGAGGCCCAACACAAGTTGCAAGCATAAATTACGGGGGCAAGCGAAAGTCACCATAGGTAAACAGAGGAAAACGGAAATGGACGGAGGATGGGAATTTGAAAAATTTAAACAAAAAGTGGGAATTTTCAAACACCACTGCCGCGCCAGCTACGTCCATATTGTCCACCAGCCAAATGCACTTTCGTACCCTGGCATTGGAAACACTTGAAGCCCTTCACAGTCACGT
>VDFB02159044.1:0-36309 GCA_007258455.2 Sequoia sempervirens | reverse complement strand
CAAAGGAAGAATCTCTAAATCCTCTCAAACTTCTTAGTAATGTTACTAGGCATTTTGAACATAGACAAAAAATAAATAGGTATACCTTGGAGAGTAGCAGTGAGGAACTACAACTTACTTGCATGAATCAGGAGAGAACCTTTCCACCCAAAAAGCTTCCTCTAAACCCTTTCAAGAATAGAGTGCCAGAAGTTAGGAGTAAATTCCTTAATAGTTAGGGGAAGGCCAAGGTAAACTAAGCGAAGAGTGGCACTCACACAACCTAACACTATAGTCACATGATCTTGGAGGCTAGGAGTGTAGTGAAAGAAATAGATTATACTTTTATTATAATTGATGCATTTTCTAGAACAATCTACATAGATATTGAGGAAAATTTTCCACTTCCTGGCTTCTACCACGTAAGCTTTCTCGAATAACATAGTATTATCCATAAATTGTTGAATAGTGATGAGGTTGAGGGTGGAGGATAGTTTGACACCCTTGACGGAGCCCTCTGACAACATACATGCCACATTCCTACTCAACATATCATCCACCATAATTAACAAATAAGGGGATAGTGGGTCTCCTTGTCTAATTCCCCTCCCATCCTTAAAGAAACCTTGGGACACTCCATTAACCAACACTAAATACTTCACCGTGGAAACACATTCCATAATGATATTGATAACTTTTTTATTAAATCCAAACTTATCAAGGACTTTGCGAAGAAAGTTCCATAGGACTTTATCATAAGCTTTGGAAATGTCAAGCTTAAGAACCATGCTAGGGTTACACCTATCCATAGAGTGAAGAGTTTCATCGGTGGATAAAGCAACATCCAATATGTGGCAGCTAGGAACAAAACCTTTTTGATTGGGAACAATCATTTTCTCCAAGAGGGGTTTCAACCAGTTCACCAGAATTTTGGAGAAAATATTATAAACAGTATTACAAAAGCTTATAGGATGGAAATCTATCATGGTTTGAGGGTCCTTAGTTTAAGGGACCAGGGTTATCATGGGTTGTTTTTTGTATCCCTATGTGGCATTTTTGAAACTATGTTTTGTAATATTAATGTGTAACATTCTATGTCCATATGTCTTTTTTGTACTAAGCTTGTATGTCTTTATTTGATATGTTGTATACTTTTATCAACATATATCATTGTATAACATTATGGATTTTTTATTATTGTAAGTCTTATTTTACCACTTTTATCAAATTATATGGTTTTATCCTCAATTTTGTCAACATGAGGATTAATTAAATCCTATTTTTGATAGCTTTTCTTGAATGATGTTATCATGTGTATTGTGTAAATCATATTCTTTAATGTTGCAAGCATGGGTGTTGTTTACATATTGTTCTTGATTGTTATTGTTGAATATTCATCGATAATTCATTTTATGCTTAAATAATTACTAATGTTTTTTGTTAAATTCAATTTCTCACATGTTCCTATAGCTTTCTAACATTCATGAAAAATGTTATTGAGTAGACATTTAATTATCTAAATAATCCTATAGTTAAGGCTAATAAACATGTTAGCTTCTTCAATATTTTATTACCAAGAAGAGTATTAATTTAATGTTGATTTTGATTAATGATAACTCATAATATTCCTATATTTTATTCTACCTACATTAAAATTCTTAAATTTGGTAGGATTGGTGCATGGTTTTTGCATGGATAAATCACTTCACTCTTACATTTTACATATATTTCATCAATTAATTAGCTACTATTGTGTTCCCTAGAGTATATTACATGGAAGTGGAGTGTGTATGACTAATTTTCTCACTATAGATAGTCTCAATGTGACTACATTTGTCATTTGGAGCTTCCATTAGTGTATTTCACCACCTAGCTACAACCTTGTTTTCCTTTAGTTTGAGCTTCATCATAGGACCTTTTGATTGTGCTAGCTCTATCAACCTTGAACAACCATTAAGTCCCTCTATTTTATCTGTTGGGCTACTCATTGTCATATTTCTTGTTGCCACCATGAATCTCATAGTGACTATTATTTTCCGGTAGCATTCATTAGACTTGCCACACCACCACGTCCCTACTCAGCACTCTCACTATCTTTCTTTGAAACTCTATGCATTTCTACATATTTTCTTTTCTTGTATGACTATACAAACTTAATCATAGTTTTATGTTACTTCCCATAAATTAATGATTACATTGTCTTCTTAAAAATTGTCATCTTATCTAGGCATTTTCATGACCTATTATTTTTCTCATGCCATTGAAACATTGTCCATTGCTATTGTCTATTTTCTCCTTGTCACTGTGATTCATAACTACCAAGACATCATTGAAATTCATCATTTCATTAGGACTATGATGTCACTAGCATTTCATTAAGACTTTGTTGACATAAAGTCACAACTAAAATCCTATGATTGTCAACAAGGCATAATATGGTAGAGTGACATTGATGACTGTTGCTAAATTCACTTTCACCTGATCATTGCCCTCCACTTGGTCTGTAGTAGATGTTAAAATCATACTTTTCCACATGATTGTGCTTTTAATTTTTTTTATGAATTCCCCTTGTACTTTATTCATGCATTTTCTTCCTTTTCCCTTTGATTACACAATGTTATCTCATGGTATTCACACTATGCAAGCTTCACTCTTTCCTTTGTAACTTTTTTCTTTCTTCACATTTTCAAGGTTTATAACTATCTCCTATTGTACCTTTCATATCAAATCCATGTTGTAACCATCCCAAGGAGCATAAGTTCATATCCTCCAATCCCAACTCACTAATCGGATTAGAAGAAACAATATTTGATTGACAACATGAGTCAAATAAAGAATTGAACCTCCACCTTTCACTTTTACCTTTACATGAAACAATTGAGTGATCTCTTCCATTACATGAGAGCTATCGACAATTTTTTTAAAACTCCCTTCTTGAGTGTGGCTCAAGATAGGTATCTTTTGTTATTGGATGATTCTTCATTGGTTTACATGCCCTTTTCCATGTAAATGACACTTTTATTTTTATCCTTCTCATTAGGAGTCAACATAAAGGTCTAGTTTCTAATACTTTTCATCAAAATGGCTATCTTTCTTGAAATTTGAGAAATAGAACTTTCCCTTACTCCTATCTTTTTTTCTAATAGTAGGAGTAGCATTCTTTTTTCTTGATGTTGTCTTCTACCTACTACTATGGACTACCCACTCTTCAAAAGAAATGAAAACATTTACTATGCTCATTATAGTGCTCTAGTCTCATACACTGAAAAGCATAATGAAATTTTATTCATGTGAGGGATATTTTATGAATGATGGATAAAACAACATATTCAATAAACAATGTACTTGTGCATAATCCAATAGTGATTGTCTACCACTGTCACCTTTTGAAACGTTTGATACAATGTAGTCTAAAATTTTCAAAAGAGTTGGGGTGAAAACTAGGACCATTACTAGCATAGATTTTCCCATATAGATGTGTTGGTGCTAATGGTTTGGCCCCACGAAGAAAAAAAACAAAAATTAGCCTACCTTCCAACTATACACTACAGGCATTTGACGAATTTTGGAAAAGTAGAAAAACTTTCACCATAGGCAAATAGATCAAAGATATGAAAAGTTGAGAGAGGTTATTGTAGAAGGACCCAACATGACCATGTACCTTTAGACATAATATTTCTAAGTACCATGTTTTTAGTAACATATCATCAAATTTTCCTCCCCTTTTCCACTTTAGTCTATTAAGAGAAATCACTAGTGCAATGTAGTCCAAAATGTTTTGACATGTTGGGGTGCAAAACAAGACCTTTCCTAGCATAAAATATCTATCTAGACATGTTGGAACTATTAGTTTGGTTGTACAATGAACAAAATAAAAATTACTTTACATTGCATGTATTTGACACTTTTTCCATCAATTGAAAACTTGTCACCATGAGAAAATGTGTTGGAGATATGAAAAAGCAAGAGAGGTTATTGTAGAGTGGACCTACAAGATCCTATAAAAATTAGTCAAAATGTTTCTAAGTGCCATGGTTTTCAAGTAAGAGCTCATCAAATGTTTCTACCCTTTCCCACTTTTGTCTCTTAAGGGAAATCATCAATGCAATGTAGCCCAAAACGTTCTAGCATGCTGAGGTGTGAAATAGGACCTAGACTAGTATAAAATTACCCATTTGGATGTGTTGGAACTGTCAGTTTGGTCACATGATGAACAAAATGAAAATTACATGTTACACCCCAAATTGTGAGATTACTATTTACTATTACTTTGTAGGGTAAAATGTGAATGTAACGTGAATTATGTAGATGAATAAATTGTGCTTCCACTTTTTTATGAATGCATTATGAATGAATCTTATATCATTTAGTGATATGTGAAGAAATACATATGTGTGAAATGGGTGGATATTGATTTGATATTCTAACTATGAGATGTATCATGCATAATGCATATTTTATTGAATAACTGACTACCTTGGGCATATTTTGAGAATGTGGATGTAGGTATATGTTCATTCCTCTAGGAAGAGGGGAAGTATCACTTAGAAGAAGGTCTTGGTCAAGTAACCAGTAGCGTAACCTATCTGAACTTACACACACCATAGTAGAATAATTGAGTCAGGTAATTATGTGGGAAGTAGGTAAGTCATCCTTAGCATAATGTGTCTGCATTAGTAAAGGTCTTGATTACTACTGAATGCATGCTTGGATGATGTTTATTTATTTTTAGCTTGTGAGTCCTTCCTCATGTTACTATACTTATTTGTGTGGTTGAATGAGTGTTGAGATATATGCATACATGCATATATTGTAGTGCCCCTGAGTTTGCTTTTGTTTTTACAGTGACTTGGATGTGTTGGACATTATGATATTTTGTTTGATGATGGATTTATAGTTATGATGTAGTTGATGATAATTTATCACTAATGTTTTCTAATCATACTATGTTTAGTATATGGATTTAATGGTTCATGCGGATTTATCTTATCTTGTGTATCATCTGTTTATCTGATGATTATTCATACCATGTTGATTTGTAATTGATTATCGTGTGTTGATGTATTCAGTGAAGGGGAATAGAGTTGCATCACTTGCTTGCAAGTGCCTTATAACGTTGCGATTTTCCCTTCATGGTGTGTTTGACTATTTTCCTATGTGCATGTTTGACCATGTGATTTGTTGTAGGTTGCAGGTACCAAGCATCGACTCCACTTGAATTTTTAGGTTTGAGTGTGCCTTAGACCCAATGGAGTTTTTTGATTTGGAGATAGCATTGGGTCCCCTATCTTGAGCCATCATCCTTGACAAGGATGAGTTTCCATTTTCCATTCTCTTTTTGTCTGGTTAGTTTGAGTATTTTTCTTTATGTTGTTGTCATTTTCCTTTTGTTTAGCCTTGTGGTTAGGTACTATTGGGTATATAGTCCATTTGAGTTATTGCTTGACTAGTGCTTGACTGATTTAAAATATTATAGTGGATAAAGGTATTTGACAATTTAAATAAATTTTTTAACATAATTTGTAATTTTAATAAATAAAAATATTATTAATATTTTGTTTGATTTAAATAAATTAAAATTTATGGTTTAATAAAGAAATATTTAAGTAAATATGTTAATTATTTTATTGTGCAATCAATTTAAGATGAAAGGATTAAACTAATAAATTAAATATTTAATAGTTGAATTAATTTTGTGTGCAAATTATAAGGCATGGTGAAATTACAAAAATAATAATATAAAGGAAGTTGAGAGTAGTGGAGGAAAATTAAATAAAAATAATTAAAAAGAGTGGAAAATAAATTAGTTAGGGATAACTAGGAGAGGGGATTTTTTTTTTATTTTTGTAAAAAAAAATCTTGGGAGCTATATCATAAAAAATCTTTCCAATTCTTGGAGTTTTTCTAGTTTTGGAAAAAATTATTTAGGAGTTTTGGAGGCTTGGAATTGGGGATTTTGCAGTGTAGCGGAAGTGCACAAGGTGTTGAAGTTTTGCTTGTAGTAGCAGGTAGGGATTGTGAGATCCACATCAATTTCACTGGGAAGGCAAGAGAAATGAGGTTCTTGATAATTTCAAGTTCTTGATCTGTAGAAAATGGGAATTACTTTGTCTGAAACAAAATGGCTTCTTTTTAATTTTTGGGTTGAGAAAATTAGTAAATTCTTTAAATTTGGGGTTCGTTTTGTTAATTTCTCTTTAAACTATGATTTTTCTTCTTTCATGTAGCTTTATAATTACTTTTGAAGCTCTAAAGAGATTCTTGGAATAGAATCTTGGGTTTGCAATTTAATTCACACCAGTACAAGGAGTACTATGTATTATAGCTATGTATTATTTTCTTTACTAGTTATACTTCTATGTTTCAAGATATTGGATGGTTCCTTTATTCTTGCATCTTAGTACTTTCAACTTGCAATCATAGTCTAGCTCTAGCCGCAACTATTGGTATGGTGTGGCATCCTTCGTCCTTCTAATATTCAAATATTTATATGGGGTTGTGTATTATTCAAATCCACTTTTGTGTATCCCCAATTTGATTTAGGCGTATTGTTGGAAGCTATAATTTCTAATGTATTAAGTTTGATTATTGGCTTCCTGAGTTTTGTTCATGCATTGACGTGTCTCGATGGTGTGGGGATCAATGTTAATTAGTGAATGCACATTACAAAATGCATGCAATATGTCCTCTGTAACTTCATCCCCCTATTCTCCTCAAATGGTGCAACATTTTAACTAGGGTTGTTGTGTGATTCATAGTTAACTTGTATTTCATTCAATCAAATTATCTAGAACATTACACATGCATTTAATTTAATTATATATATATATATTCATTTATTAAAAGCTGAATTTATGTATTTTGTGGTTAAAACCAAGTTTTACTTATGAAATACTAGAATATGCATATATATATACATAACTACATAATATGTGTATATATATATATATAAATGTATATTTTGATTACATTAAAAGTATCACTACCTCATTACTATTTAATCATATCTGTAAGATAAATGACATAGATAAATAGTTGGTTTTGTAAGATTGATACATTTTTAAATAAATAAATCAAAATTAGTGTTTGTGGAAAGAGATTATCTTTGGCTTATATGAATAATTAATAAACATGAAGTGATTACTCAGTAAACCCATTCTTGATTATATGTTTTATTATTGTTTAGAATTTTTCATATGTAGCAAGTGAATAATTATAGGTTTGGGAATGATTGTGGGTTAGAGTGTAAATGTTTAAGTCATTTTGTGAAGTTAATAATGGAAATCTTCTAGAGGCTTGGAAAACCTTGTTGTAGGTTAAGTGTATGTGATGACCCCGTAACCTTGGATGATGTGAAACTTGAAGTGTTTTATTGAGGGGGTTTTAACCATGTATTGTGCACTTGCTTTAATGGTTGACTTTGGTGTGCATGATGGTATATGCCTCATCTTTATGTACATTCATGTGGTTCTATGATTTGAACATGTGGCTTTGCCTCATTGTTTTAGTTGGGATTTCTAGTTTTAGAAGGGGGAGTGGATTTCAATGGGGGCCAACACACAAAGTGGTGTCTAGGACAACCCATGTGAGAGTTTCCTAATCAAGTGATAACCTAATTAATTAACTAGGGGGTTGGTCAGAATTTACTCTAATCAAGATAATTGGATGCCTGACCCATGCCTGTATCACTCATTCAAGCTAAGGATGGGTTGAGAAGGCCTAGTTGGCAAGACCAACCTCCTTGTATTGACATAAGGAAGTTAGTTCTGCATGTGACACCCTATGGTGTCGGCGTCTAATGTGAGACTATCAAGACAACCATAGATGGAGGCCAGCGTCTAGTGAAAGATTGTCAGGACAACCCATGCTAGGACCATATGATGACACTCTCCCCTACTACAACCTTGCATCCCCTTGATTTTTCTTCCATTCTATGTATGTGTGTGCCTCTTGAATCAGTGTCATCATTATGTAATGTTATGTTGTGCTTGCATGTTGGGATCATTTATCGTCTTGTTATTTCAGTTGGGTGTCACCATGTTGTCATTGTGATGGTGGGACCCTTTTCCATATCCTAGCATGATGGGTGGACCTTAGGGTTCCACATGGTTAGGTGGAATGTGCCTTGTACTCCAGTGGGTTCCCTTATTGTTCGCGTTCATGAGGCTACTCCTAGATTTTGAAGACTTTTGTACTGGTTCTAGTTCTTGTGGATTATAATTCATGTTCTAATATTGTACCATATATCCATTGTATCATGTAATATTCCTTTGATGTACTCTACTCACTTGTGTGTGAGGAGACCTTGTTATTTAGATGTATTGATGTAATGGTGTAATTAAAGGTTGAACTCTTTTATGTTATAAACTATGTAGAAGATGCTATTGTATATGTGAATTAAATGGTTTGATCCTAAATGATATCTTGATCACATGTTATGGTTATTTCATATTGAATGTTAAATTAAATGTAGTGATTAAATGTAATTTTATATTGTAGATGGTGTTTTCTTAATGTAATGAATTTTTAGTTCTTGCTAGTTTAGTTAATGTTAATTGAGTAGCGTAGTCACAGACCATAGAGGACTTAGGTTAGAATTTAAGTTGATGTTTCTTTTTCAATCGTGTAAATGTTGCACTAAAAAAATAATCCATTTTTAGGTGTTAGTGTGTTGTCCTCTAGGTTTTTTTGGCAGGGCGTTACATATATATGCATATGTCGACATAGATGTACAATGGATATAATGGGATGTCCATATGAGTATGACGAAATATGTATAGATATTCATATATGTATATAAATTATTGAAATGATGCTATAGTTACATAGGTAATGATCATTTAGATATAGAATGGATCATTTGACTATTGTGTTGATGGATAATATATATGTTTGTATATATATAAATACACACATAAGCATAAATTCTTAGTAGAGGGGTGAGTATACGTATATAGATATATAATATATATTATTATCATATGACTATTGAATTGTTTGTGTATATATATGTACATAATATAATATAAAGATATATATTATATTATATATAATATAGATATTCAATGCAAGAATAAATGATTATTTTATTTCTAAATGCTGATATATATATATTTACATAGCGTATTGTGTACAAATAAAGTTTCATATTTAAATGAATATAGGCAACATACAATGAATAGAGAGTTGTGTTCTTTTGGAATGTAAAACCAAGCACCTATAGCTTAGGTTTTAAGTACAACATGCTAAGTATATAACTTAAAATATGCCTACACCTTAATCCTTGAGATGTGCCTTAAGTGGAGTTAAACAATGTGTGAAGTAGAGAGATTAGTTGTTGCGCATAGAAGTTTTTTAAGTAGCATATAATTGAATGAAGATCAACTAAATGTATATTTTATACCATATAATTTGAGGTCGACTATTAATGGCAATGATTTTAGGCCAAAGCAAAGGCCAACTATGAGGTACTTATGACTACATAAGAGGATGAATAGTTAGCATGTTGTCCAACGCCATAAAGGAAAATATCCTGCAAACCCATAGGAAACAATAAGTCGATATAATGGTGGAGACTTGGTCGATGCCTTGACATGGTGTGTCTTTAACTTAGTAAACCATAAGATGCCTTGTCATCTGATAAATATTTGCAATAAATGAATGCATGAATAATAGGTTGAGGACCAATTCATTGTGATTAATAAGATAAAGCTGACTCATGTGTGACCAAGTCAACATATGCTATGTGTTTCATGTTATATAAGTGATTGAATCAGAAACAAGAAACCCCACCAACTTTGTAAGAGAACATTTTTTCTTTGGAACCACCTTTTAATCCTTTACTCTATAGGTATCCTTTGTGAATGCAAGTCGAATTCAATCATGTACTGAATTGAATTAGTCTTTTATTCCTATCAAGTAGCAAGGTTGATCTGTAGCTATAAATAGCTGAGTAAGCTCTTTTATATGCACCACCTTTCAGCCATGGATTATGTGTTGTTGTGCATGTAATTTTCCATCAAATTTCATGCATAATATATAGGTTGTGTGGTCTCCAAGTTGTTGTATAAATAGTGGAGTAGTTTCATTTGTTTGGATGCATTCTTCTACGCATTCCTTGAGCAAGTTTCCACATTCTATTTTCATTTTCTTCTACATTATTCTGCTTAATATAGTGAGTGAGCTTTGAGCATTAGAAAGAGTGTATTATTTTGTTGAGAGAAGTATTTTTCAACTTGTGAGTTAGTGGTTATTGTGACATTGTTGGAGGGATCAATACTAGGCCAACTATCTTTCTCGAAGTGTTGTGCTTGTAGCCAGTTAATTGGAAATATTATCACAAGTATGAGGATATTCTTCCTTTGTTTGCATTAGTTTTGAAAGAGTTATTTTTATTTTTTTTGGAGTCTATTATGGTTACATGCATCTATAGAAAAGTATTATTTACTTTGAAAGAAAGTAGAAGCTGCATATACTATTTCTGAAATGCTTGTAATTACTCCATAAGAGGAGGATTATGATTATCATAAGCATTGCATACTAGATATGAATAAACATGGGAATCATAAGGCTTATTCATATCTTTAAGCCCTTTTAGTCAAAGAGGTGACACTCTTGAATGGAATCATCTATTGTTATGACAACTCTTCAATTGAGGCCATGCATTGTGTTTGTATTTAATCCATGATAGGAGAGATGTTTGTCATAGGTGTTAATATTATACTAGATATGATTAAACATGGGAATCTTAAGGGATAATCATAGCTAGATAGTTAATTAAGCTAGTTGGCTAGTAGGCTACTCTTGGGATTGTTATCCAATGAAGGGAGGGAACTAGTACTTTTCTTAATGAATTGTGTTACCTTAGGTTGTGTTAACAAGATAGGTTATCTTGGGAAGTAGTTTTCCCATGGAGAGGGATTTACTAAGCATAGATATAATGGTGCTAAGTCAAGATGAGCTTGCTATAGTGTAAGTGAATGGTAGACCTTCACTAAAAGTATTGATTAAGAATACTTTCACCAAAGTAGTGTGATTTCCTAGGGCTCCACTATCAGTTCACCATGTCCATTTAAATGCATGAGGGTTACCTAGCATAGGTCATAAATCCTAGTCATACATAGGGCACAAAACTAAGCTCAAAGTGTTATGTCATATGGGGTTACCCAGCCAATACCTTCATCAAAGGGTAGGGCCATCTATCATTGATAGATGTGCAGGGGAGCACATATGAGTCTGTGGTTAGTAGAAAAGTGCTTGAGTGATGCTTCTCCTCCTCAGTAGGCGAAAAAAGACCAAAGTTTTGAAAGGTGGATTCCTAAACCATGTATCTTATTCTCTAAAGATCGGTGGAGCTATGTTTGTAATTGTGTACATTCTTGGAATTTTGTAATTTGTTAAAATATTATATTAGAATAGAATCATTATTAAATATTGTATGATATCTTTGTTCAATAAGAGAACTATGTTTTGGGAATATTTGTATAATTACTTTGGATTGCAATAAAAACTTGGAATTTGTGTTATTTCAATTATGCATGTAATTTACATTATTGGAAGAATTTTTTTTATTGCTATGTCATGGCATCATGATTTATTCACTTAAAAGGTGAAAACATTAGAAATTTTATTGTGAAGAACACTAGGGTTGTTACATGTGGTATCAGAGCTACCAGGTTGTTGAATAAGACAACTAAGAGGGCAGTGAATCATTTGTCATAGAATTAAACCTTTAATTCAATCACTAAAACTAATACTTAATAGTGCTTAAATGATTAATCATCAAATGCCAATGCAAAAAATAAAATCCAATACATAAACTCAATAACACCAAATTTACGTGGAAAAACCAATGAGGGAAAAACCACATTGAGGATTAACTTACACTATAGTTAATATCAAATTGATTACAAAAAGGCTCACTACTAGAAATAAGGATTCATTGTCCAGAACAAGGACTCATTATCCAACAAGGCTACAACGTAAAGGGGCTCACTGCCACAAAGATACAAAGAAGACAAAGAGGAATTGTTATAGAGAGACTACAATCCCAATGCAACAAATGATTCCACCACAATCACTTGATCAACTTGCATGAATGATAGAGTTCACCTTCTGCTCACTACATTTAGAAGCTCAACATTAAGCTTCACAATGATCTCCAACACTTGCAACATACACACACACTTACTAACTAGAATCATTGTCACACCAAACTACATGCTCTCTTTTATCCTTATCACTCTTCTTCTTCAATCTTGTATATTTTCCATCACTGACTCATCTTGTATTTATACCATCTTCAACTTTGAAATATATCCAAAGTTGGCCATCGAAATCCAAATTCAAGTTAGGTCAACACCAAAACATCCTAGGGTGAAACTAGAATGAGGGTGACCTAAACACATGCTTCATAGAGATCCAAATAGATCCAACATGCTTCATCATCCTCAAAAGTAGTATTTCACACAAGGTCAGCCAAACTAGAGTAAACACATATCTTGATCCCACAAAGTTGGTTTACAATTTCTGGGAGGATCTTATTTTTGTTGAAATCACATATTTTTAGAAAATATGATAATTTAAGCCTTATAAAATTTCATTTAAATAATTCCAATTGAAAAGGGTTTGATCAAACTACCTTAAATCAAACCCCCTTGGATAGAACCCTGCTAGTTTTAAACCATACCTATAACATAGTCTCCTTTGCACCTATCAAATTGTTGATAAAAAACCACTTTTGATTTACCTTTTGGAGGATCAAATGAATTCATTTAAAATTTATTTTTTGTAAGTATGTAGTCCTTATTATAAGCTTCCCAAAAAGTATAATTTTAAATAAATTAATTTTAATTATTATATTTATTTTTTATTTCGTGAATGTAGGTTTTTCACTGAAAATCAAGCTCTTTGTTCTACATATGTGGAAAAATAGCAGATTATCAAAAAAAAAAAATATTAGTACACTAGATATTGAATTCCTTGATCCAACAAAGAAAAAAAAAATTCGATACATACAAAAAAAATTACGCGTTATATGGTAATGCTATGTCTGAATTATAATTTGTTTGAATTCAAAAATTGATTAAAGAAAAAATATTCAATAAAAAACTATCTAACCAAGTGGAAGCACTAGATATCAGAGTTAGGAATCTAAATTCAAAAGAATTAGAATTTTATCCTTCATGGAAAAAAAGTTGTGTTATACGGTGAGCGTCACTTTTTAAAAATCTTGTTTTCTGAAAAAAACTAGTTTTTAAGGGAGATGGAAAAAGAAGTGCAAACTAATTCCAAATTTTTTAAAAATATATTTAGAATCTATAGACAAAATGTCACAAAACTTTATTTTGCATCATCTTCAAATTCCTCATGGTTTAGCTATAGAGCCCAAAAGTGAAGATTTAGTTAAAAAATTATTCCAATGTCCAGTTTGGCCAAAAATTATAAACCACTATTGTGGGATCACTCTTAAGCATGAACTTTCCAAATGCCAAAATTAACTTCAATACAATAAGGGAAACTCAACTTTAGAACCACACATCATAAGACTTCATCAAAGAGAAATTTGGACCAACAACATTTCTTTCGGACCTCAACCAAAAACATAGGGGTATGTGCAGGATCATGATGGGCCAAAAACTGGTGATATGATGGGTATGTGTAGGGTATGTGGCTGACGACTTTTTTTTAACCCAAAATTGATGAAAGGAAAAGGATTTTTAAAGGATATTCTTAGATTTCTGCCAATATAAATTTTTCTTTACTTTGAATTTAATAAATAATCATTATTCATTTTCTATTTGAATTACAACTAAAGTCTTGATTGATAGGCTGATTAAAAACATCTATAGCTTTCAAACGATATCACATTATTTGAATCTGAAACATGGATCACATTCTATGCTTTGCATACTATAGGATTAAAAAAAATGAATTTCATGAAGTTATGACCAAGTTAAGGTGGTCAGACATAAATTTTTATATATTTTAAAATTTTTAATAAAGAATTCATAATTAATTATTTACTTGGAAAAAAATTACAAAAAAATATGCATTACATTGGGACATGAGTCCTCTACTTATAAAAATCTTATAAAAAAAATATTATCATTTTATTGTGGGTAGGGTGGTTAGACAGACAACTACTTTTTTTTCCCTAAAATTTAAGTACTACTGCAATGAAATTTCAAATTTTCACCAAATAGATTTTTTACAAAATAAACCTAGTAGTTTAGAAACTACATTCAATTTTCTATAGATTCTATTCTTACATATTTTTGAAATAATATAGATAACTTATTCAAATTTTTACATCAAGTTGTCTAACTCTGATTTTTCTAAATTTTTATCACCACTTAAGGGCTTATTATTTTCCATGATGATCCTGCACATACCCATAGAGAACCACAATTCACAATGGGTGAACACAACTTGCATTGTACAATGAACCAACAACCAAAAATATGGATATAGCACCTTCTAACAACCATGCACAATATATCTGATCTAAACTACCACAAGAGAAAATCTAGACCAAAAACTGAAGCAACCACTAATACTTGCAACATATCTTTATTACAATTTTCTCAATATCCTCGACAGATATATCCAATAGCAACTAGTGGATAACTAGTTGACTGGTTGACAATAATGACAACACCTTGAATCTTTCCATTCTTGCAACAATCTCCCCCTTTCTCATTGATGGCAACACATGACGTGAAAAACCATCAAAGACAACATACAAGCTCTTAATACACTTTTTTGTTTCTTCCTCTTAGAAGATAATTTCTTATACACTTATTTTTCTTTTACATGCTTCTTCTCTCAATCTTCCATTCCTTTTTCGCATGCTTCCTCTCCTTGTTTGACATCAATGGCAAAGGAAAAGGAATATTTTACATTGATTTCTCCTTTGACATGAAAACTAGAATACACATAATGACAACACCTAATACAACCTACTCCCCTTAAGAGGTAGCCACCAAAACATCAATCCAAAAGAAAGATAGATCCATAGATCCATAGGATGGATGCATCTCCATATGTATCTAGTTCAAGAAAGGATGGGAAATAACCCCTAACCTCTCCCAGAGATACTCAAAGTATCTTTAGGAAAATCCTTTGTGAAAATATTAGCAATCTGATCCTCATTAGAACATACTCAAGATTTACTTCATTCTTCATGGCCTTCTCTCTTAAGAAATGATATCTGATAGATATATGCTTCGTCCTCGAGTGCACCACTAGATTCTTTAAAATATTAATTGCACTTGTATTATCACAAAAGATAGGAAGGGGATCATCATATACCACTATGATATCTTTCAATTTTTGTTTCATCCATAGAACTTGTGTACAACAAGATGCAACAAAAATGCATTCAACTTCAATAGTAGACAAGGAGATTGAATCTTGCTTTTTACTTGACCATGCCACCAATCTGCATCTAAGAAAGAATGCACCACCACTTGTACTTTTTATGTCATCTACACATCCAACCCAATCTCCATCTTATAGGAACTAAGTGTAAAATTAGTATCTTTAGGATACCACAATCCATAATCTAGAATTCCATTTAAATATCTGAAAATTCTTTTAACAAGAGCAACATGAGTTTCCTTACAGTGTTCTTGAAATCTAGCCACAAGAAAAATTGCATGCATAATATCTGATTTAGTAGAAGTCAAATACAGTAGTCCACCAATCATAGATCTATACTTGCTCTAATCAATCTTAGGTGAATCATCATCTTTACCCAATTTTCATCCAATCACCATAGGAGTACTTACCGATTTGGAATCATCCATCCCAAACTTCTTTAACATTTCTAACAAATTCTCAAATTTTCATTCAACTTCTTTTAGAATACTCACTTTGATCCAATGCTATTTTTATCTTCTAGTCTTGGGACCAATTCCCAAGTTTGATTCTTCTCAATCTACATAAGTTCTTGTTTAATTGCTTCCTTCCAATGTTCATCTTTACAAGCTTCACATGCAGTCTTTGGTTCAATTACAGAAAGTAAACATAGATTCACTTTAGTAGTAGCCCTTCTTCTAGTCAACACACCTTTGTCTTGTCTCCAATAATCTAATTTTTTGAATTGTCTCCAATCACCAAAGCCTCTTCTTCTATTTCATTTTGTTCATCTTTCTTCCCTTACTCATATTTTTCTTGTTCTTCTACAATCTCTTCTATTCTTACACAATCAGGTTCATCAAACACATATCCATCAATATCAATAGGATTCTTCATTGTCTCATCAACCTTCACATTCCAAATTTCTAAAATATTTCTTAGTCTTTTAGTGAAAAATTTGTATGCCTTGCTATTAGTAGAATATCCAAGAAAAATTCCTTCATCACTTCTTGCATCAAACTTTCCCAAAGTTTCTTCATCTCTTCTAATATAACACTTGCTTTTGAATATCTTGAAATATTTAACTGTAGGGATTCTTCCATGCCATAGCTCATAGAGAGTCTTTGTATTGTTTAATCTTTCTTGAACTTGATTGAATACATAAATAGAAGTGTGAATAACTTCTTTCTAATAAACTTTCAGTAAACCAACCTTACTACTCATTGATCTAGCAACCTCTTGAACTATTCTATTTTTCCTTTCAACAACTGCATTATTCTGAGGAGTTCTCCAAGTAGATACTTGTCTTCTTATTCCATTCACTTCACAAAATGTTTTAAACTCATGGGAGGTGAATTATCCACCTCTATTAGACCTTAAGCATTTTATCTTCAAATTCACTTCATTCTCAACCATAGCTTTGAATGCCCTAAATCTATCTAATCCATTAGATTTCTCTCTAAGAAATGTAACCCATTCATAGCTACAATAATCATCAATTAAAATCATAAACTACCTTTCACCAAGTATAATTCTTACTCTTGTAGGACCACAAAGATTTGTATGAACTAAATCCAGTAGTCTAGTAGTGGAACGTTCCTTTGATCTGTAATGATTTCTTTCTTACTTCCCAAATTGAAAATTCCTACAAATAGTATTAATAGGCTTTGTAATTTTTGGTAAATCTCTCATGGCTTGAACAACACTAATCCTTTCCAAGTTATCAAAATTCATGTGACAAATTCTCCTATTCCATAACCAACAGTCATTTATCTGAGTCATAAAACATCATTCGTGAGCACCCTTAAGTTGATAGATTTTCTCTTCAAATTTCTTTCCTGTAGAAATCAATGTTCCATATCCTTTCTGGATCTCCCATTTCTCATCCTTAAACACAATATCATATCCATTTTCAGACATTTTACAAACACTCAATAGATCATGCCTTAAACCTTTAACATAGTAGACATCATCAGTATGATTCTTGCTATCAAAACTTACTAAACCTATCCCAAATATTTTAGCACCAGTATATCTCCAAACATAACCAAGCCTCCATAAAAAATTTCAAGCTTTAAAAACTTACTTCTATCACCAGTCATGTGATGTGAACAATCACTATTAAATAACCAATAATTCTTCTCTTGTTTAGCATGTAGGGAAGAGATAACAATAACTTCATTTTTCTCCTTCTTTGGAGGGATTTATTTTACCTATTTTAAAGAATTAGTAGAAGTAGGTTCATCCTTAATCACCAAGAACAAGCCTTCATTGTCATCAAGATCTTCATATTATGAATCCTCATCAAATATACTAGCATTCTCATTGACATAATAAGCTTTGTTAATCTTCTTTCCTTTCTTTTCTTTCTCATATCTTTTCTATTTCTTTTAGCTCTTTCTAGACACTTCCCAACATAATGACCTATTTCTCGACAACTAAAACACTTAAAGGGAGACTTACTTTCATACTTACTTGAGCCTTTCATCATTATTCTTACAAATATAAATTCTATTTTATCAAATTTTTCTTCATCTGAAGCTTCAGCTTTTGTAGCTTTAAAAGAAGTCTCTGATTTGCACCCATTCCTTAGACTCAGCTTCCTCATCTCATAAGATGTCAAAAATCCCAGAAGATCGGTATGTGTAGGATCATCATGGAAAAAATAGGCCCTTAAGTGGCAAAATTCAGAAAAATGGGTGTTAGGAAACTTGATGGAAAATTTTGAATAAGTTATCTATATTATTTCAAAAATATGTAAGAATAGAATCTGTAAAAGTGAATGTAGTTTCTAAACTACTAGGTTTATTTAAATAAATAAAATCTATTTGGTGAAAATTTAAAATTTCAAAGTAGTACTTAAATTTTTAGGAAAAAATAAGAAGTAGGTGTCTGTCTAACCACCCTAACCATAATAAAATTATAATATTTTTAATAAGATTTTATATGTAAATAGAGGACTCATGTCTGGATGTGATGCATATTTTTTGAATTTTTTTCCAAGTAAATAATTAATTATGATTTTTATTACAACTTTTAAAAATATAAAAACTTCATTATGTCTAACCACCTTAACTTGGTCAAAACTTCATGAAATTTAATTTTTCTCTTTTAATCCTATATTATGTGAAGCATAGAATGTGACACATGTTTTGGATTCAAAAGATGTGATACCGTTTGAAATTTATAGATGTTTTTCAATCAGCCTATCGATCGGGACTTTAGTTGTAATTCTAATAGAAAATAAGTAATAATTATTTATTAAATTCAAATTAAAGAAAATTTATATTGATGGAAAGCTGAGAATCTCCTCTAAACACCCTTTTCGTTTCATCAATTTTGGATAAAAATAAAGTCATCAGCCACATACCCTACAAATACCCATAATATTGCCACTTTTGGCCCCTCATGATCCTGCACATACCCGATCCTTAGTATAGGTCTTATAATCTATAGTCTTCTCAATATCACTCACCTTCTCACTATAAGCATCAGGAAGAGTTCTGATAATCTTCTTTACAATCCTGGTTTCATCTTATCCCCGCATTCCAACCACTATCTTATCCCATCTTTGTACATAAGCTTTAATATTCTCATCTTCAGACATATGTAGAAGATCAAACTGTGTTTCCAAATTTTGTAATTTCGCCTCTTTGACTCTTTCATCACCATTATTTACTCTTTCCAAAGCATCCCAAACTTCCTTAGTCATTTTCAAATTTTCAACCTTAATCAACTTGAAATGTACCAAACTATTCTTCAAGATGAACTTCACCTTATTGTTCGCTTCATGTGCTTTTATCTCTTTAGGTGTATTTGGACCATTAGCAGGAGGAGTGTAAGGATTTTTGTAATCTTTTTCCACATCATATCCATAATACTATAGATATTCTTCCATCAATACTTTCCAAATACCATAATTAGTTCCATCAAACCTTGGATAAGCAAAAACCATTTTTCCATCCATCCTGAACCTTCCTTAACCAATTAAGATCTTCACCAAGGAACCTTGCTTTGATACCAATTGTTCAATAGGACAATTAAGGGGGGGGTCAATTAGTTGTCACATAATTAAACCTTTAATTCAATCACCAAAACTAATACTTAATGAGGGAAAAACCACGATGAGGATTAACTCACACTATAGAGAATATAAAACTGATTACAAAAAGGCTCACTGCCAGAAATAAGGACTCACTATCTAGAACAAGGACTCATTGTCCAAAAAAGCTACAACTCAAAGGGGCTCACTACCATAGAGATACAAACAAGACAAAGAAGACTTGTTATAGAGAGACTACAATCCCAATGCAACAAAGGATTCCACCATAGTCACTCAATTAACTTGCATGAATGATAGAGTTCACCTTCTGCTCACAACATCCAAAAACTCAGCATTAAGATTCACATTGATTTCCCACACTCACAACATGCAAACTTACTAAATAGAATCAATGTTGCACAAAACTACACTTTATATTTTCTCTTTATTTCTCTTCTTCTTCACTCTTATATATTTTCCATCACTAACTCATATTGTATTTATACCATCTTCAACTTTGAAACATATCCATAGTCAACCATCCAAACCCAAATTCAAGTTAGGTCGGTGCCAAAAAATCCTAGGGTGGTATTATAATGAGGGTGACCCAAACACATGCTTCATAGAGACCCAAATAGATCCAACACACTTCATCATCCTCAAAAGTAGTATTTCACACAAGGTCAGCCAAACCAGTGTAAAACACATAGAACCATTAAGAAAGAATTTTCCAAATGCCAAATTTGACTTCAATACAATCAAGAAAGCTCAACTTTAGAACCAAACATCATAAGACTTCATCAAAGAGAAATATGGACCAAAACAATTTCTCCTGGACCTCAACTAGAAACATAGAGAACTGCAATTCATAACTGGTGGAAACAACTTGTATTGTACAATGAACCAACAACCAAAAATCTAGATATACCACGTTCTAACAACCATGAACAACATATCTGAACCACACAACCACATGAGCAAATCAAAACAATAATTCATAGCAACCACTGAATACCTACAACATATTTTTATTACAATTTTATCAATATCCTTGACATATACATTCAACATCAACTATTGGATAACTAGTTGACCAGTTGACATCGATGAAAAAACCTTCAATCTTTACATTCTTGCAACACAGGTTCAACACTAGAACCTATGAGCTCATTACGTAAGTGTTACATAAACCTTATTAGAGATAATGGTTGAAATGTTCATATGCCAAGATGGCAAGAGAAAAGAACATGGAGAAATTAAAAGGAAGATGAGATTCCTAGAAAGTTGTTTTAGTTTGGGACTAGTTAAGAGTTGTCCCTAGAGTAGAAACTCCTAAACCAACAACTTATGGTTATATCCCCTTGGATTGTATAAGATTATGCAATCAATTTATGTAGGAAGGTTTGGAAGAATAACTAGTATATACCTTCATCCTACAAATTAGATATAAAAGTTTGAGGGATAAATAAGAATGAGAGAATCTCCCTTATTGATAACAACCTATAGATAAAGATTCAAGGATTCTTTGATTTAGGAAGAATACTACAAATCTGTGAGTATGTATTATCGACATAATTTGGATTAAAGTTGAAAGTCAATGACTGAGGTATCCAAGAGGTTTGAAAACTTTTGACTTGAATATAATTTTTGTGTAAGGCTAGGAACTTGTAAGAAAAGAGATAGTACCTTAGGAATAAGGGAAAAAGACCAAAATGGTTAGAAACGAAGTAATCAACAAAGTGGACATGATTCCACCAACCAAAATTGAAGAGAACAATTTGGAGTTTTTATTGAGATGAGAAAAAGAAACCAAGAAACCTTAGAGTGTTTAAGGTTACAATGTACCAAGAAGTTGGTACAAAGTCACTTGGAAAGGTGAGTGTGAGAAAGAAGTCTGAAAAGGTAAATCATATTGATCTGACAAAGGTTTGGATAGTACATCAATGTGTTGGAGTATAAGTAGAACTCACCAATATGTCAACAAAAACCTACATATGTTTAGAGGCTCCAAAAGGAAATGGAATATAGTATGGAACTATGTGTCAAATCAATAGAAGTTGTAAGGAAACAACACTCTAAGTTGAAAAGTGCATCAACAAAAAAAATGGCTTGTGAATTATGGATATTCCTCCATGGAAAAGGATATTGGAAAGAGAATTGGAATAATAGGGAACCTCTTAGCTTGTAAGGTTGTAGTTATTCAATAGATCTTTTATTTGATGATCCACAATGTTGAATCTATGAGATAGAAGTTAATGATGAATCCAACTTTAGAAAAAAGTATATTCCAGTTATTCCATTGAGGCAAGAAAAGGCAATAAAAAGCCGACAACAAGGAATGTTAAATCATTTAAGAAAGATTTTTTTTGCTATGAGTTCAACTTGGAGTTGATCGAATGTTGTGGAAAAACTAAGGGGGTAAGGAAAAGATTAGTACCCCACTCAATGAAAAACATGGATATATTTTCAATTTGCAAGAACTTTGATTTCTTGGTAAGTCATGATGATAATTAAGTCATGTAATTCATGACCACAATGATTAGGTATTGTAATTTCTTGGAGAAAAATAGTGGAAATGTCAAGAGTTGTGACATAGTATTGCACCATACCTTGCATATATATCAATTTGTATTATCATTGATGCCTTAAGGAAAGGATAGGCAGATTACTTGGTCATGAAAGGGAATATCTAGATTACTTACGGTTGGGAAGAAAGTATCTCTATACTCCTATATACCTTATATGGGGGATTTAGATAATGATATTATTTCTATACATAGGTAGAAATACCACCTATTGTGAAATATATTCATGTCATGAAGTCACTTGACACTATAGATCACTATGCTAAAGGACCTTGAGAATGATAGGGTTAACATTGCAAAAGTAAAGGTATGAAAAGATACAATGTGATGTTATGTGAAGCACATCAAAATATCTTTACTAGAATGACTAATTGATCATACTTTATACTCAAATGAAACCCTATGTTTAGAATAACCTATTTGGGATAATAAGTTCATTTGATTAAAGAGTGAAACCTTAGGTTAAGTTTTACCTATTAGGTTGAGATATGTATTGAACTACGCATTAACACCTATAGGTTGGGAATAACTTACTTGGTTGAGTTGTACATTTAGTCTTGATTGGAATGTATAGGGTTGCAGTAACCTATATAATCAAACTAACCATTGGTTGATGACTTAATCTAAAGATTAGGGTATACTGAGGTTGGGACTTACCTATGTGAGTAAGTAAATCACTTGAGTTTGTAGACACATAAAATTGACTTAGGCCTAAAAACATTATTTTTTCCATATTTCTTCTAAACATAATTAAAATATTTAATTATGTCCTATAGTCCAAATTTAACTATTAATTAAATAATTCTCAATTATTTAATTAATTCACATTTTTTTATTCCTCTTGACTATTTAAATAAATAAATTATATTTATTTTATTTAAATATGTCGCTAATTTATTATGTCCCTCTATAATTAAATAAATTCCCAAATTTATTTAATTATTATTTCCTATATATTTCCTCCTAATTATTTAAATAAATAAACTTTATTTATTTATTTAAATATGTCATTGATTTCTAATGTCTTCTTACAATTAAATAAATTTTTATAATTTATTTAATTATTATCCACATTGGCTTTTTCTAATTTTAAATAAAATCATTTATTTAAAATTGTCCACTTTCTATTTCCCACCAAGTAAATAATTTAAAATCATTATTTACTATCATATGACCCCACCACTTTTGAATTAAATTAATTTTTAATTCAAAAGGTCAACTTAGCCTTTTAAATCAAATAATTTTAAAATATTATTTGTTTTTTCAACCTCTTTTTCCATGGATAATATATCCATGCCACATGCATTATTGACCATTGATTTGATTTTTCTAAAATCAAATCTCAACTCTTCATTTCAAGGTTTACCCTAATGTTGCCCGAACCCTAATTGTTGGTTGTCACATCTAATTTCAACCTTTGATCTTAGGGAATCTCTCAACTTTCAATCTTGGTCAATCATCCAAAATTGAATTTTTATAAAAGGAATTTTTTACCTCATTTGGACACCTCTTGACTTTGTGATTTCATGCTTCAGACTTTAGGCATGCTTCATACTTGCATACTTACAATTGTTGAGTGCATTTACAACTTTAGAATAGAATCCCTCAATATTTTCTTAGGGCTTGTCAAAGGTCAATAGTTGCTCATCAAAATCTGAGGGAAAACATAATATTACAACAAATGGAGAAGGACAATGAAGGTCAATCATGGAGGGATTGAAGAATTTTGGTGAGATTGTTCTTTGTTTTATACTATTTTACTCCATTGTACTTCATTGTTTAGCTAGGGTTTTGATTATGCATTTGATATCATGCTAACCTAACTTTTTTCCTTAGTTACCTAGGTGAACCCAAATCCAAAACACTTTTTTTTATAGATTTTCGTACGAATTTTTGTCATCTTTTGCAGGTACAGGTATGAAACGCCGCAATCACAACTTTTTGAGCCATAATCGATGTGTCACGATGCATTTTCTTTCGAGAATGATGCATCTGTATATCCAAGCAACATCTGATAGACAAAATGACACATTTGATTTCCTAAGATGCATCTGCAGGCCTGACCAATGCATACGTTGTTGCAATGCATTCATTCTGTAGAACGACACATCTACTTGGTAAATTTTTGCTTTCGGATTTTGATAGAATTTTCCAAATTTTCTTTTCAGTTTAATAGATTAGGGATTTTTGGGTTACTAATTTGTTGTTTGCAGCATGTGGCAAGCTAGAATGGAGATGCTAACCTTTGTTTATTGATGATTTTCTTATTCTTTTACAATCCTAAAGCAAACAAACAAATAAAATACTACTTGCATTCACATTTCATGGGTTTAAAATGAACACAACTTGCATTGAAACTCATGAAGGCTAAAATTTGCATGCGTTTTCATGGAATTGGCTTAAAATGAACTTTGTTTGTCTCACACTAAGTTGGGTTTAAAATGAAAAGTTGTTTTGTGTGTCTTGTGGTATAGTGATAGATTTTTAAGTGTGTATGAAATTCTCTTGCACCTTGTGTGATCCTGAGAAACAAAAACACTTAGAGGTTGTTACTTTATGACCCCCAAATTTTATTTTGGGCATTAAAATGAACACGTATTTTCATATTTGTGTAACCTTGATTCAATAATAAAAGTATCCTCTCCCCTTGTGCACTTGTGTGATCTTGGGTGTAAGAGAAATTATTATTGACTCTAGGAATTGGGCCTTCCTTGGTGGGAAAAATACTCACCCCAAGGTGACTCAAACTAGTAATGAAGCTTTTTAGCCAAGCTACTTCCGATCGGTATATAAATGTCAATGCTAATGGAAAGCTTAGCATTATAGGTGTGGATGTGTTAAGTAGACAAGTGATTCCCTCAGTACCCATGTGATGCATAAAAACCTATTGAGCATTATATCAATGGGAATTTTCCTAAGGTTAGTAGAATTAAATAGATAAAATAACCCAAAGAAACTATAGAGCACAATGAAGGACCAATAATAAATAGAATGATTATACCAGATAATCCATGAAGCCTTCATGAATCACCTCCATACCACCTTCTAGCTTGCTACAAATGTAATTGTTGCCCTTAGATTTGAGTGTGTGAGCAATGACTATGACAAAGACAATGTCCAAAGCAAGGTTTGAAGGATTTTAAAATGATTATAATGCTACCATGCAAATGATAAGCATTAGGATATGACTAAACTATGCCGAAATAGAGCCTATAACCAAATGACAAGACTAAGATTTCCTAAGACTCAACAATTATGCTAGAATGAAATATCAAGAAGCTATGTGTCCCTCAAAATGTGAGAAAAATTTGCATTTTATAGAAAATCCGATTTTGGATAGATAGTCAAGATTAAAAGTTGATGAAAGCCTAAAATCAATGGTTGAGATTGTGTGTGACAATCCCTAATTAGGGTTAGGGAAAAAATATTAAATGAGTGGCCAAGATGTCAGTTGAGAAAATAAAATTAGCGGTCAAGAATAAATGTGACAATTAGCCAAAAAGATAAAGATTGCTTGATTTGTAAGATTTGAAAAATCAGGAAGATAAAGACTGGACAAAAAAGAAGATTTTCAAAAATCAAGAATTTCATCCATTACTTGATTTATGGAAGAATATTACCAATTTTGAATTAAAATTAATTCAAAATGTGGATTTTGTGTGACAGTAAATAATATTTTTAGATTATTTACTAAAAGGAAGTGACAGTTAATAACGTGAGATTATTTTAAATAAATAATTTATTTAAAATGAGGGAAATGTCAAATTAAGCAATTAAATAGTTAAACATAATTATTTAATTTAGAGAATATGAACAATAATTAAATAAATTAAGAAATCCATTTAATTATGAGAATTAGTGACATATTAAATAAATAAATAAAATTCATTTATTTAATAATCAAGAAGACATAATGAATAAAGGAAATTAAATAAATTAAGAAATTTATTTAATTGTAAGAAGATAATAGACCCTTAGTGACGTATTGAATAAATAAATATAATTTATTTATTTAATAATCATGAAGAATGCAAGAGACATTAATTAATTAAATAATAATCAATTATTTCATTAATGATGGAAAGTGGACCAAGGAAATAATTAAATGTCACAATTATGCTAGGATGAAAGTGGAAAAATAATGCTTGTAGGCCTAGGTCATTTTTAAGTGTCTACATTTTTCCCCTCTTTATCATAATGTCACTTGTCACATTGTGACAAAGAAAATAAGTCAAAAATATGCCCAAGTGAAAAATAGGATGAGGAAGAATGACGAGGGAGGTAGCAGTATGCCCCCTCGAGAGGACAATTGGGTTCCAATAACATGGGTCTGCTCTCAAAATTGATGAGAAGACTAGAGTATGAAGAGAAAAAGAAATGTTAGTGCAAAAAATATGGATGATGATATGGATGCAATGCCTATATGAGATGGGTGAGAGAAGATGACAAGACAAAAGGAGATGCATGTTAGTTCGTAGACCAAATCCTTCAACATATTATCATAGGACTTTAATATTTATTGCTCTTAATCATCATTGGGTGGATTATTGTAATGGCCAACACTATGATATGACATAGATCAAGGTGTTCAAGGTCGTACCATCACATGAGAAAAAATCATAGACAAGGATGATCATGACTCATACTAAGAGTATGATTGTCCTAGTCTTTTTTGTCATAACCAACCACAACATTAAAAAGACAAATAAAGACAATAAAGAAAAGTCATGAAATATCATTGCTCCTCTAAATCCTATTGCCAAGACATCCTTGAGGAACTAGCAACATGACTGCTTGAAAGAGACAAGATAAGTCAGTCATCATGATACGTTGCTGCTTTTCTAAATCATGTTGCCAAGACATCATCGAAAAACTAGTAACATGACAGTCCAAAAAGACAAGACAAGACAATCATCATGATACGTCACTACTTTTCTAAATCCTGTTGCCAGGACATCATTGAAAAAATAGTAACATGATGAAAAATCAAGCCAACCATCATGATATGTCATTTTTCTAAATCATGTTGCCAGGACATCATAAAAAAACTAGTAACACGACAGTCCAAAGGGACAAGACAAGATAATCATCATGATACATCATTGCTTCTCTAAATCTTGTTGCCAGGACATTGTCAAAAAAATAGTACCAAGATGAAAGAGAAAAATACAAAATGTCAAGACAAAGGTTGCCAAGTGTTTGCCAAGTGTGTTTGAATGTCGAGGGTTTTAAATGTCTAGATGCTAGGTGTCAAGGTGTGATGATGCCGAGATGACAAATGCCAAAGATTTTCAAATTCAGGAAGGACACATCATGAATGATGTTGATGTCAAGAGTATCGATCCTCCAATGTCAAGAGGATCCCTCAAAATGTCGGATGATAGTGACGATGCCTAGGAAGAACACATCCTAAGGCATAAATGACAAAGGTTGTTCTTCAGAAGGACACATCTAAAGAATAACCAAGAGTTGACAGTTTGACTAGTTTTGACTAAGTTTGACTTGTTTTGATTGAAGTTGACTGAATTGACTTGTGTTGACTATATATCAATATTGACATGCTGATGTGATTGTCATGTTTATTAAGGAATGGCCAAGGTTTGTTTTAATAGTTTTCCTATTTGGAAATGATCTGTCTTGAATTGAAGACTTTTGACGTGTGTACTAGTGTAGTGCCATGAACCCTAATGGATTGACCCAGTGTGGCCTTGAGGGCTCATCGATGGATGGCCTTTCCTATGTCATGCACTTAGAGACCTCATAGTTCAACATGACCAATGACTTTGTCGTAATGACATAAGATTGATTCATGTTTTTATTCTAACAAACCTCCAAGGACTAACCTAATGTCTCGAGGGTCCATTGACTGATGGCCTTTCCTACGTAGCAAATGTGTAGAGACAACGTAGTTTATACAAATGACAAGGACTTGACTAATATGATTGACATGACAAAATGTGACTTGAAATGACTTTGTTTTTGGGATTTTGAAGCATTAGTTGAATGTTTTTGTGTTTCTTTCCATGTTTTGATTTTTTTAGATTTCTTCAACATGTTTTTTGATATTTAGGTCTTTCTTCAGGATGTTTTTCAAATTTTAGGTCTTTTTTCAAGGCATTTTATGATTTTTACGTCTTTTTTTAGGACTTTTTATGATTTTTTTTGTCTTTTTGAATGGTTTAAGAGGATCGCGACAAATGAATGTGACTGGTTCCTACACATGAAAATCGAAGGACATACATGATTGTGCCCCTAGTCAAGCTGAATATCAATTGACAAGTGAGGACAACGTTGTTTGACATGGGAAGGACACATCCTGAAACAATGTGAGGACGATGATAATGTGACAAAAGTATTAGAGTCTGTAGCCGAGCTAGAAATAAAGTCAAGTAATATTTTGGATAATGTGCTTGTATGGATTAGAATCATTGCATTTGGAATGACTTTATTAGGACTAATGGGATGATGGAGTATCCTTAGACTATTTGACAAGGGAAAGCCAAGATAGGTTACAAATGTGAAAGGATGAGAGGTGGCCTTGGTAAAGGATAGGAGACATGAGACTAAAGGAAATGTCATATGATTTTTAAGGACTATGTCACATAAGGATAATGAGGTTATGAGATTAATGACATGAAAATTCATGAACAGTATATGACCAAAGGATAGAAATGTCAAGATTTTTCCCAAAGCATGATTTATGTGTGCCTGCTTTATGTCAAGATCAAGGTAGGTGTGAAAGTGAATGGAAATTATGTGGATTAAATGGTCGGATGCCAATGTCAAGAGGAAGGCCTAGGAGATGAGATGACTTCTCCCCAAGTGTAAGAGTCCACATAGACGATTTTACACATGATGCCTATTTGCCAGGTTTTCATCATGATACTTATCTAGGGCACCTGTTTGCCAAGTTTTCACCATTGGATGAAATTTTTCTCTTTACTATTTTCTTCACCTTTTGATTTTTTTGGTGTCACCAACACGCCTATTTGCCTTGTTTTCATCAAGGTGATGATTTTTTGTTTAATTTTTCATTTTATTTATTTTTTGATATTTCTGGATAGCCTTCATGCTTTAGATGACCATTGATTGTTCTAAATCCACTTACGGTGCCGATGTATAGACGGGTGCCATGATATGCCAATAATGTCCTTTATGAAGTAGTTGCCTTGTTAGAATGATAGTGCTTGCATACAACTGATTGATGTCATCATGGTCCTTTCTAATACTAGACTTGGCCTTATTAGAATACACATATCGCAATAAGAGTGTCGTGAGGGTCCTTGTGATAAAGAGTTGCTTCCATGATGCAATGGATTTGTGACATGGTATCTTTGTACTTTAGATAAGATGTAGGATTATGACAGATGATGGTAGACATGGAAAGGTTGTTTGGACATTTGGATGAATCACTTTTTTTTTCCAAACTTGGTATGATGAATGACGGATTTTGGAGGGATGACATTTGGAACCAACACCTTTAAATGCCTTGCTTGATGACCATCTTGAAGGAGGTGGACATGTGTTATATGTGGGAGTCCTCTTGTCTTTGGGATCCATTTTAATTTCATTTTTCCACTTGTCTTTTTGTTTAATTCAATGGCCTGTGACATTTGATTTTGATTATTTGATTTGTATGAATTTCTTTTTTGTTAGTTCTAAAGGGAAGGTTTAAGATTTTGAGAATGATGGTTTATGGTGTGGGTGGATGGGGTGTTGGAAGCAATCTTATAACAAGGATTTTTCATGGACTCTATTTTGACATTTGTATTTGACAAGGTTTCCCCTAGTATCAAGGAAGTTCCACTAAAATCATTAGATTTGTTGAATAAAGAATAGCCAAGACCTTGATGTTTGTAATTTGTTTGAAGTTGTATTGGTTCTTCAATGCCTTGCTCATGTATGCCTAGTCCTTTGCCTTAATAATGTATCCTTTGACAAATTCTACTTGTGATGGCGTATTTATTGTTTTGAAAGCAAGATGCTAACCCATCATGATATATGTTGGCACTATTACTTGGAATATTTTTGTCTGTGAGAAAGCCTACTCTGACAAAGGTGGATGATCCTAACTGATAGGATGTCTTTGTTAGAAACCAAGATCTGAAATGCAAACCAAAAAATAACTTTCCACAGAAGAGAAAATCAGAAAAATAAATGCTTTGCAAAAGATGTGCAAAATATTATTATTCAGGAATTCATAATTACATGAGATGATTTTCTTTATAAAAGAAAAGTATGCATAACCCTGATCTTATCTTGAGAAACAAGATAGCTCAACAAGATAAGGACGAGAATAATTAACCTAGGAATTAAAATATTACCTAAGTTATGCAAGTGCAATTAAATATTAATTACACTAACACCCCCCCATAAGTGCAACTTAGGGAGACTAAGAAGGCGTGCACCTAAAAACTAAGATGAATGCAAGAAATAATGAATGGGTCCCTACAACAAGGCCTGATCAAGTACCCAAGTACACATGCAATAATGAGGTAGAGAAGGAAAACCCAGTGGGACAAAACCCCCTACAATGAGATGACTGCTGCAAAGAAGCACTGGAAGAACACTATGGAGTAACACTAGAACCACAATATGACAAGTAAAGAAAGATACTTCTATCTAAAAGAAATAAAAAATAGAATCATAACAATGTGACAGTAGACCCAATGCCACGGAACACTGGAAAACTCACAAACTGGAACAACCCTAGAATCTGTGAAGCAACAGTAGATGAAATGATGACAGAATCTAGAAACCATGTATCTCGATGCCAATGCCAAACTGTGACTAAAAATATTCCATGGGAACAAGTACCATTAAGACTCTGGAACATTAACCATACAAACATGGCCCTCAAACTGAGAAGGATCTGAACCAATGTAGATCAATAACCATAAACTCCTAATTTGAAGTGTGAACCAATGTGAATCTTATATGTGTCAAGCCAGAGAAAAAATGTGGCCAAAAGAAACTAAGAAACTAGATAACCCATGTGATTTTCCATCAAAATAATATGAATATGGATATTAAAGTGCATGCACACTCTAATCAAATAATTATGCAAGAAACCCTCTTGATGGAACTTTATCTTACTTCATTTATTACAATAACCAAACAATTGTAAAAGGATAGAATGAAAACATGCATAAACATAAAATTAAGATAGACCTTAGATATGTGTAGAGGACTAAACTAGCTTTCCAATGATGCAAGAATGACGAAAAAAGGATCATTGAGTCAAAACATATGCCCTCTAGAATGAAAAAAATTCATCTAAGTTCAAAGACCTGAAAAATAAATCTAGAGAAAAATTTGGTAAAAAAAACCTACACCACTAGATTGGCATCGGAATCAACTTTCCAACGGTATCTCGTTCATGAAAAACAGACATCGTATGCATAAAATACACCCGATTTAGTGAAAAGTGCTCCAGAAGGCCCAATAAGGCCTCCAGGCAGCCCAGGGAGCTAAAAAAAAGCCCCTGGTCACCTAGACAGGCTAGAGGGCTGGAAGAAAGGGGCTGGTGGAAAGCCCTTGGTCACTAATATGACCAGGGTTGGGGGCTTGGACTAGCAGGGGGCTGGATCTCAACTCTCGGATCTCCATATGGTCGCGACATTTGCATTTTAAGCCCGTGGGGGCTGAACTCGGTCGACGACCGAAGGGTGGCCGCTAGGCGGTGGATGGGTGACATGCCTGATTTGAATGGGAGGCACAAGAAAATTTTAAAAAATATTTTTTTTAGTTTTTTTTTTTTAACTTTCTTGCCTCAGATTGTGTGTTGGGGAGGTCGTATGGCCTCCCTGACAATTTTTTTTTTGCTAGAAACAACCTTCTCCAAAATTGACTATACGAAAGGTGATCTTGTGGTTTTTGGCCACTGTGAACATGATGGTGACCTCCGTTTGTGCTCAAACTGCTCTGAAAAATTAGCTACCTCCAAAGCTTGCAAAAACTCTCCCAGGTTGAAACCCTCATGGATCTAAAAAATGATGGCAAAAATTAGAAAAATAAAAGTCAATCCTGACTTTTTCCAGCACGCTAAATCCAATGGTGAAGCTCGATCTGATCCAAGATGTTGCATGAATGAACTCAAGGCATGATACCCTCAAGGAATCCTGAATGAACTCTGGAATGATTTTCTCAAAAAATGTGAGAAGGGGTTACAAATCAAGGCTCTGATACCATGTTAGAAACCAAGATCTAAAATGCAAACCAGAAAATAACCTTCCACAGAAGAGAAAATCAGAAAAAGAAAAGCTTTGCAAAATATGTGCAAAATATTATTATTTAGGAATTCATAATTACATGAGATGATTTTCTTTATAAAAGAAAAATATGCATAACCCTAATCTTATCTTGAGCAACAAGATAGCTCAATAAGATAAGGATGAGAATAATTAACCTAGGAATTAAAATATTACCTAAGTAAACTTATGCAAGTGCAATTAAATATTAATTACACTAATAGTCTTAGGTTCACTGACATGTTGGACATATTTCTAAGGGATATCTTTAATCTGATCTTCTGACATTTTAGGTTCAAATGATTATATTGGTGCTTCCAAGTCGATGTCAAACCCATCATTATGGTCAGTGTCATAGAGGCTAGTGAATTTGGCTATAGCTTGATCATTTGAAAATATGTCCATAGTGGAAGACTCTTGCTCTTGAGGTAGATCATCTATGTATCCCATGGAGGCAAGTGTCTCATTTTGGAAACTATCAATAGTCAGGGCTTGAATAGGGCCATCAATTGTTTGATCACGAATGGCATAAAGGTCAAGGAGTGGATCGTTTTGGACTTCTTGATCAATAGTAGTGTCTTGGTGAAAGATGGGGTTGTCATAGATGATATAATTTGGATTGAAGTCTTTGTCAAGGGTAGGTGTATTTTGGATGTCATGATTATCTTGAAGGACTTCTTGGATGGACTGAAAGATAGGGTCATGGGATGGACTACCTTGTTCTTAATATGGCATTGACATTATAATGTCATGCTTTGGGATTTTGTTTTGACATGTATCCTCAAGTTTAGAAAATGGGATGTGGCTTTGAGTAATGATAGAATTTTCATGACTAAATGTGGCTTGGGAGGGAGTGACTTGAAAAGGATTAATGAAGGACTAGGATAGGGCGTGGAGACTTGGACTGGACTGCAATGTGAAGGACGAGGATATGACATGGGGACTTGGACTAGATTGGTGTGTGCAAGACTAGGATAGGACATGGAGACTTAGACTGGACTAGGATATGACATGGAGACTTGGACTGGACTAGTATTGGAAGTACTAGGATAGGACATGGGGACTTGGACTCGACTGGTGTAAGGTTGACTAAAATAGGGTGTGGAGACTTGGACCAGATCGATATGGTATGATGTGGGGACTTGACATGAGCTGGTAGATGGTTGATAAGGCATGTAAACATGGATGGGATTGATAGGTGAAGGACTAGAATATGACATGAAGGTTTGTAATGGAATAGTGGACAGTTGGTTTCCCTTGTCAAGGTTATGATAAGGGTAATAGTTGGACATGTGTTGGAGATTAATGGTAGGGTTTTTGTTAAGTGATTCTTGATAGTGAGGGTTGATGGATGGAAGACTTGGACTGATGGGTTGTTGGTATGAAGGACATTGATTTTTGGTTTGGAAGAATTGTCTCTTAAAGTCTAAGGCTTGTTGGTATTGACTTCTATGGAGTAAATGGTATTCAACTTGACTAGCAAGCCTATCAATAGTTTGTTGAAGGGAAGACAAGGTGGTGGATGTCATGATGTTGTTTAAAAAGGATGTTAAATGAAAAGTGATAATGATGTTTGTCTAAGGGAAATGACTAATGCAAGCTGATAAAATTTTCAAGAAAGGATGCCAAATGCCAAGTCTAGATGCCAAATGAGGACTATGATGAAAGTTATGACTATAACGACAAAATAAAAGTTTTTGCACAATAGATAAGAAAGAAGATTGATTAGAAGCACACATGCATACAATACTAAAATCTAAAATGCAAATTCATTCGTTAAGCAACAAAGAACATGGGAAAGTAAAAACGTAATTAAAAACTAGAACAATCTCACCAATTCCAAACGTATTTCCATGATTCATCTCGATTGCCCTTCTCCATTTTGCTTGTGTAGTATAATTGCCCTCAGATTTTCAAGTTTGTGCAAGTATAGCCTAAGATAGTGATTAGCAAAATATCAAGATTCAAGATTGAGTTGCTCTCAAAGTTACAAAATTTCGCAGAGAGAGTAGAATGAAGAATGACAAATCAATTTATAGAAAATTGATTATTCAACAAATGTTAAGATCGAAAGATCAACTGACGCTGAGATTGATCGATTAGACATCTCAAGTTAACTGATAGAAGTGACAAGTGATCTCGAATTAGAAATAGAATTAAAGATTAAATAAATGATTTAATCTTAAGTTTGACATTCGAAAACATAAGAAATATCTTTGCATGACAAAGATGAAATTGATTAAATCAACTCTTGTTCGAATGCAGGCACAACATTTAATTAATTAAATAAGAATATTTAATTAATATGCATGTGCACACAAATGAGTTAGAACTGGACGATTGCATGATCTGACGAAGAGATTACTTGAGAATGCCAATTGACATTAAATCAAAGATTAACCGAACGATTAAAATAGATGTCGAGTCGAGTAAAAGGCATACTTAGATAACTCACATAATTATCTAAAATATAGAGGAATGTGTTAAATAGAATTAATGAATTAAATAATTCATTTAATTCAAGACTCAATATTTGAAGAATAATTAAATAAATAAGATTTATTTAATTAAATGATGAAGGGATTTAAATGAATAATTAAATAAATAATAAATTTATTTAATTATAGTTGAAATATGATAAAGAGTAAATTAAATAATGATTTATTTAATTTAACAAGAAGAATAATGTTAATTAGTAACATAATTAAATAAAAAGCATTTATTTAATTAATAAAGAAAAGTGTGAATTAATTAAATAATTAAGATTATTTAATTAATAGAAGAAATAAAAGAAGATGAATTAATTAAATAATTAAGATTATTTAATCAATAGAAGAATATGACGAATATAGAGCCGCAGCGCTAAAAAACTAGATTTCGTGTCTACATTTTCCCCTCTTTGATACAATGTCATTTCGGGCATTGTGCTAAAAGAAAGTTGATAAAAATATGCCCTAGTCATGCTCTAGATTAAAACAGTGAAGATATGCCCCTCGAGAGGACAAAGGTTCAAAGAACATGAGTGTGCTCTCAAAACTGATGAGAGAACCAGAAGATGAAAGAAAAAGGATAGAGGAAAATAGATAAGGGTGGTGAAGATGTAGAAAGAAAAAAAATGTTAGTGCGAAAAGAAAGATGAATAATAAAATACATGGATGTTAGTATTATCAATCTTCGATGTTTCATTGTATCACAAAAGGTATTGCACTTTATCATCATTGGGCAGGACTAATACAAATGGAGAAAAACACCATGATATGACATAGATCAAGGTGTGCAAGGTCATCCACTTGTTAATAATAGACAGTCGCAGACAAGGATTGTCATTAACTCATACTAAGGGCACAAGTTGCCCCAGTCTTTTTGTCAGGAAAAAACCACAAATAGCAAACAAAAGAAAAGACGGGTCATGATACGTCATTGTTCTAAACTCCTTCATGGACATCCTTGAGGAAACTAGTAACATGACTCAAAATCAAAATTAAAAGACATTTCCATTAAAACAATACCAAAGAAAATAGAATTCGAGCACATCGCTTCTCTAAATCCTTCATGGGACATCCTTGAGAAAGCTAGTAACGTGAATCCCAATCATCAATACAAGATAAATGATAAGATAAACAAGCCATAAAGTCAATAAGCCAATAACATAGTTGCCAAAACATGATTTTTTTATTTGATTTGTTGATTGATAGAGCCTGATTGTAGGAGATACACATACCGGATAAGACTGTGAGTCTAGTTTCGATGTTATGACTATCTGTATAAGGCATGACAAAGCCTGGTTTTAGAAAGACATGTATTGTATAAGACATTGAGTCAGATGTCGTTGATGTGATAACCTATATAAGGCTATGTTTGACCTTATCAATTATGCAAGAAGGACTCATCCCGTATAAGACATAGGTTGATTGTTTTGATAACGTCTGGTTCTAAGAAGGTCACATCCTGTAGCAGACTGTTGGTTGATCTATTTTGAATTGTTTTGTTTGGCCAGTTGTTTGATTTGACTTAGAGACATTGCTGAATTGTTCACCAAATTGAGGCATGACTTGAGACGATGTGTGGACAATTGACTATGTGTGACGACAAA
>VDFB02159039.1:0-15077 GCA_007258455.2 Sequoia sempervirens | reverse complement strand
GCCCTGCTATCCCTTCCAACTTGTACACAGATTTCAATACATTTCTCTTGTTGAAGCGCCATGCCTGCAACACAAAAATTAGTCTCCAGGTTAAAAATGAGATCCACTTGACCGATGTGGTTTGATCTCAAGATCATCTTCTACAACTAATTCTTAATCAATAATATCTTGTAGAGTATTCATGAAAAGAAGTATTATGAAAACATGATATTGGGACAAATTTATTTGACAGAAAATCTTTTTTCAAATATGTTGTATCTTATTTTATACATATAAAACTGATGCAAGGTTTTATATCAAATCAAGAATTATTAAGTTACGGAATATGGAACACAAATATCTTTAGACTGAAATCTTTCTGACTGATGGTTATCATTCTTTCACAGTCACCTTGATCTTGACATCCTCTATAATATCAAGATTTTGTACTCCAAAAAAAATTGAATTTGAATGATTATGAAAGCTGATCCTTATTTTCTACCACTAAAATATTTTTTAACATTACAATGTTTAAAATTTGCAACAATGGTTGTTGATAAATAAATGCATTTGGGTGTGAGCCCTTAAAGCTACTTTATTGGAAGAAGCCCATCAACTGTCAGGCCATTTATTTTTATTATGCATCAATGCAAGAACAACGGCCTCCTGACAGGAAACTGTTAATGCATCTTCCATTTTATTTATTACTCAGTTTCCATAAAGAGGTAAAAATTTACTTGATTTATAACGAGGTGAAGTGGAATAAATATACCACATGGAAATTGGCTTGTGAAAATTTGACTTCACCGAGGTATCTTGGCCATCTACCTACTGACTGTCCTTGAAATGCCTTGCTGGACTTTAACGATGTGTTTCCTTTGGATGATCTTACGCAAGGCATGGTGTTCATATTATTATAGCGTGGATGTATTTGGATTTTATTGTGAATGCATTGCCAATATACAGTATAGATGGTTATTAATGTTGGGTTGTTTGTGGTCAATTTTGCTGAAATTGGAGACCACGTACTACATGTGTGCATTCATGAGCCCGACTTCTCTTCCAACCATGTTTCCCCAAAACCCTATGGTTTGTCACCTTCTAAGCACAAAGAAGCTTTCAGCACATCCTTCTAAATGGCAATTGTGCGTTATATCAACCACATTATGTGTAAAGTCAAACCGCTCTAATATTATAAATGTGATATTTACAATTAACCTCCAAGAGCTAATCATACTTCCTAACTCAATTTCCTACTTGTTGCTAATTCAATTTTTAGTGTATCTATAGTTTCATGTTTAAGTCTCGACATGCTCAAACTTCTATAAGAAAATATTTTAGCCCTTTTCAGGATAATCTAGAAACTTCTCCATAATCCATCTTTCTAAGGGACAACTACTCCATAGTAGGGGATTCAACATGTTTTGTACTAGCATCATCTTCAATCAATATTTATTTCACATTAAAAAATCTTCAGACTAGTGTTAAAGACTCTTTCAATGTTTTATTGTCTATGTGATATGTCAAAACTAAAAATGGTGTCTTGTAGCTATTTATAGTACCTTTTGTAACCAACAAACCTCAAAACTTGGTAGATCATACCTAGATAGTAGTGCACAATTTTTAGAGGGTCCCAATAATAGAACTAAAATATTAGTCATTGTCTTCTTGTGTGTGATGATCAATAGCTAAGAACTTAAGATTGTTTGCTTACTACTATACCTTTTATCTCACTCAAGAAGAATGTTGGGTTCTTCATTATCTATTGAGACCTATGCACCACAATCTACATGTTCATTCTAAGATTTTCCACATATAGACTAATCTTAAATAATGAATATTTGTGTATTAATATTTATGCAATTTGAGTAAACATAAACTATCTTAGTGTGATTACATTTGGGATATATATAAGTACATATCCCCTAAAATATCTTGAAATATGAATGGAATCATCTATAACTCCAATTATAGCATGAAATTTCTCATAGTGAACTATAAGACACATGTATCCTAAAATGTATTATTTCCCTAAATATAATATATACAAAATTATCCCTAATTATTTGTATGCATAATTACAATTCATATGTTATCTACCTATAGCTACCATCTACTTGTGATGCATATAAAAGTGGTTATATTCTAGTATTAAGACTTATTGATCCCATGCTATCATCATATGGTGATTTCTACAATTTTTTTCTATAATATGTGGAGTTATATGTAGTTGGCCTAAATCCTATCATCCTATGGTGATTTCTATGATATATTTATATAATATGTGGAGTTATATGTAGCTATTGTAAATCCATTTGTGTTGTTAATAATGAATTATATTAACTTATATAAATATATATTTTTAGAATGTGAAATTAATATTTTATGATCATGGTGATCCCACAATAGTGGTTTACAATTTTTACAACCGGACACCGAGATTATTATTTTAATTAAATCTTCACATTCGAGCAGCTATAGTGGCTAAACTGCGGAAGAATTTGGAAGATAATGCAAACTAGAGTCTCATCTATTTTTTCTGTAGATTCTAAAAATATTTTTTTCAAAATTTTTGGAATCATTTTACACTTCTTTTTCCATCTCCCACAAAAACTGGTTTTTTTCAAAAAATAGCATTTTTAAAAAGTGACGTAGACCGTATAACGCATAATTTTTTTTCCATGAAGGATAAAATTCTAATTCTTTCGAATTTAGATTTGTAACTCTGATATCTAGTGCTTCCACTTGGTTAGACATTTTTTTATGAAATATTTTTTCTTTAATCAAGTTTTGAAGTCAAACCAATTACAATTCAGACATAGCGCGATTGTATAACGCGTAACTTTTTTTTGTATGTATCAAAATTCTTTTTTTTTGTTGAATCAAGGACTTCAATATCTCGTGCACTCTTTTTTTTCAAAAAAAAAATTAATAATCTGCTATTTTTCCACATGTGCGAAACAGAGACCTTCATTTTCGATGAAAAACCTATGTTTAATAAAACTAAAAAAACAAATACATAATAAAACCAAAACATATTAAAATTATATTCATTGGATAGCTTGTTCTAAGGACTACCTAATTCCAGTTGGGTTTGTGAAGAGTCCTCCATTTTCATTCTCAACCCAAGCTCTAAAGTGCCAAAATTTAGGTTTTTTTTCTCATCCTGCAGGAGGGGATGAGGGGAATAAGGGTCTAAATGAACTCTGTTCGAAAACCCTAGGGGTTTGAGTTAGAACCAGTGTTCACCGAACCCCCTTTATAAGGGTTTTGCTGGCATTTTGGCAGCATTAAAAGTGGGTTAGTTCAACCCAAAGTTCTAGTGAACTCTAATGGCTTGATCGAATCCAAGATATGTTCGCATAAAACCCCTAAAATCAATATTTTTGCCATGCATTCATTTTTCAGGAGTTTTCCTTCCCTCAAGCCAATTGTAAACCAATTATTGTGGCTTCAACCTCATATTTTCCAATGTGGTGTACTTATCCTAAAATATAAAGGGTAGATTAGTTAAGATGCAAAAACTAAATGTCTCATTTATTCTTAAAACCTTTATGTAATTGAGAAATATTTAATTTAAATAAAAAATTATCTCCTTAAGTATATAGCGTGAAACTAATAATCAAATCTTTGTTCATTACTAGGGTTCGTGTTGGGATTAAGGTGACTCAACCTTAGTGAGAATTTCGATTAATTTATTAATTATTTGTCTCTAAGTTGTTGATTTAATTTACTAAATGCAATAATTTATTTGTTTCCAAATTGCTAAGTGACTTTGTGGGACCCAACAAGGAGTTGGCATCCTACATGCAAGGTGTGGAAAGGAAAAATTGTGAGACATGTCACATGGGAACTCCATTGGTAAAAGGAAATTGTCTAGACATCAAAAATGGGTGCCATGTTGACATGTGGCAATGTATATTAGAAATAAGTATTGATAGGGTCCACTTGTGTGCTAGTTTATCTCTTCAAAAAAGTGGAAGCAAGGAAAGGTGACACTTGTCATCTTAGGGCACATTTGAACATTCCAAATTGTAAAAACCTTAAAGATGAGTGCCCTTATTCCATGTGGCATGTTGTTGAATTTTTGACTAAAGCGTGAAGAGGAAACTTGTTTAACATAGACACAGTTGTCACTCAAAGTGCCTAGGAGTTGTGGGTGATTTATATTTTGGCAATAAATTTGATTTTCTCTATGGGATGCCTAACATGTGAGGTTGCTTGATTTTTGTAGCTGCAAGGTTTGCATCTTTTTGCATGATGTTGCATGTACATGCATATTTGATAGGTTTCTAATCAGATCACTTAGAACTCGTGCATGTTGTTGATTTTTAGTTTGCATGCATGTAGAGACTGGGAGATTGATAGATGGAAAAAGTCAATGGGCCATTGTATGAGAAGTATTTAATGATGCCTTAGTGTATTTTTTTAGAGAGCTTGATTATATTTTTTGAGATGTTGCTATGCTGTCAGATTCACTCTAGATTTGTATCATAGTGAAATTACACCTGCAAAAGCATAGACTCTACACATTGTATGGTAATTACTTTTTACTTGAAATACAATTGGTCTATGCTTTGGTGTGTGGGTTATTTCCCAAAAGGGTTTCCCATGTAAATTTTGTGTTATGTGTTTTATGGTTTAAATATGAAATTAATCTAATTGCATGTGCATTCTTAAGTAAAATTGTTAAAGTTAAATATTTGAAACAAAATTTTTACAACCTCTTCTTTGATTGATTTGCATTAGGTAACCATTTTTGCACTCAACTTTCCTTTTATTTGGCATTGTGTCATAGAAAAAAGTACCCTTTGCTTGACATGAGAATTATTCATGATTAATTGGACTTAATGAGGTCTTAATATAGCGTTGTGAGGCATTCTATGCATCCACACTAGGTCTTGGACCCTTTCAATGCATTTAGCTGATGTCTTGTAAAGGTGCTGTAAAGTCTTGTCAAGGAATTCCCCTCACTTTCTAGATTCTAATAAACACATTCCCCCAATCACATTATAAAATGTGTTTAATAACATTATCACATCAATCTAGAAGGTTTTTGAAATAAACTTAATGATAAACTAGTGTTGTAATGTGTCTTCCATGTTCACATTGGTTCTTGTGCCTTCCTAGGCTATGTGGACCTCATTTTAGTGTTGTAAACTATATTCAATCACACTTTCACATTGGATTTTGTGTCCCAAGCCCTATTTGAAATTTTCATCATCACTAATAGGCCCCTACTAACCGTTATTGTGCATCCTGAGGCATAATTTGATCAAATAACCAACATAGTCATCATATAAGCCTAATTTTCTTACTTCTCGGCATTCCAACTAGCAAAAATGGCCCCTGTGGGATCCATTCGCCATTAGTGGTGAATTAGTCTCATCTAGGTGGGACTCCATTTTCCATTATGGTGAATGAGTGAGTCCCATTTGAGCCATTTTTAGGGTTTTGAGCGGGAAAAATTAGGTTTTAAGTTTAATTTTTCTCCATTTCGGGCTTAGGGATCTAATTAATGGGAAAATAAGGTGGATTGCCTATAAAATCACCTCTCTTAACTCATTTTTACATCCATGAACTTAATTCACATATTCATCCACCAGTCTTCCATCTCAAGTCAGGCAACTTAGGGTTTTGTCATTGCAAGTCATTAAGAAAACTTCTAAGGCCATTCAAGGATTGAATCTTCCCCCATTGTTGCAAAAATTCGAGATCAATATCATGGCAAGGTAATAAATTCAATTATTGCATGTTTCATTCCTTTCTTTCATCATTTTTTTTTAATTACCCAAAAGGGGTTTGACGAATGCAAACCCCCATGCCCTAACATTCAACTTTTCTCTTTCTTGTCTTGTGTGTATGCAAATTTAGGTCTCTTGGAAGCTTGCAAATAATTGAAGATCAATTTTCAAGGTTTCTCAAGTCTTCTTCTCATTCAACAAGTCAAAATATCAACAAAATCTCATTTTTAGACCCGTAAATCAGAGTTTAAGAAGCAGACACCTATAGGGCATCAAAGTGCAGATCGGAAGCGGAATCACGCTTTACGAAAATCTAGAAATTCAAAAGTATGCTCTCATTCACCATGGGTGGTGAATGAGTCCCATCAAGGTCATTTTGGGATTTTTACATTTTAGATACCCACGTCAGAAAGCGGTCCGTTACAGTTTGGCGGTAGGTAGTTAATCGGAGAATGGCGGTGAGTCCCACCTAGGCCTAAAAATTAGCATCAGTAGTATTTCAGAAGTAATTTCCAGTCTCCTTCAAGCCTTCAAGTGCACACTTTAAGTTTCCTTCATTTTTTTTTAGCTTTGCATTTGTTTTTAGTTTATTGTTGCATTACACAATATGTTTTCAAACATCACTTGTTTCTTAGGTTTTTCATTCACATTTGATAAATTTCATAGCTTAATTACACTTAGATCATTCCATTTAGTCTAAATAACATCACACATAACATAATTTGAATGAACCCTTTAGCATTTTGGCCCTACCTCTCCTTTTAGGTGAAAAACCCTAGAAGGTAGAGGGTGCATTGGAACCAAAATCACGATTCAGTATTAGGCTTCATCACCTCTATTTCCTTTGTTGGTTTTAGAAGGGTTTTATTGGTATATCCGATTCAATGGCCATTTCTTTACTTGAGGAGAACTTTGAAATCTTGTTTATAGTTTTAAGATGGCAAGCACTTCTAAAAGAATAGAGATTTATGGGCTACAATATCCAATACAAAACCAACAACAACCTTGCAAGAGGATTGGAATGTAATGGATTAGAAATCCAAGGGTCTGATAAGACTCTATTTGGTTGAATTTGTGCTCTTGAATGTCCATGAGGAGATGACTACAACTAGTCTTTGGAAGAATCTTACTGACATTTATCAAGGAAAATCCTTGGTGAATAATCTTTTCTTGAGAAAGAAACTGTATTCTCTAAGTATGAAGGAAGGAGGATCCGTTGTTGATCACTTGAATGCATTCAATATGCTAGTGGCTCAACTAGGTTTTGTTTGTGTGAAGATTGATGACGAGAGTTTCATTGCATGATTTTGTTATGTTATTTTCTAAACTCATGGGACCACCTAGTTATGGCTATTGGAAGCACAACCACCACTTCAAGATGGAAGATGTGGTTTCTTTGTTGTTATTTGAAGAAATATGGAGAAATTCTTCTGAAATAGCTAAGGAGGACTTGTATGTTCATGATAGATCAAAGGAGAAAGGAAAGAAAAAGGAAAAGAAGTCTAAGTCCAAATCTCTGGGCAGATCTAAGTCCCCTCATAAAATTTCCAAGGCTAAATGTTGGAACTATGGGAAATTTGGACATTTTAGAAAGACTGAAAAGAGGAGAAAAAGAAGAAAATTGAAATATTTGATTATGAATCCTTGTATGAAGATACAAATGCATTTGTCACAGCTTTGGAAATGAATGCATTGGAAGATGTGTGGTTGATTGACTCAAGTGCTTCTTTCCACATGACCTCTCATAGAGGTTCTCAGAGTATGAAGAGTGTGATAGTGGGAAGGTGTATCTAGGTGATGACTCTCACCTAAAGATTATTATTCGTGGAAGGGTCATGATCCAATTCCCTTATGGTAGAGTGAGGGGGATTGATGGTGTATTGCATATCCCTGGTTTGGCACAAAACCTACTCTTAGTGAGTAAGCTATGTGATGTGAGAGTGTAGGTTTTTTTCTCGAGTAGTGGATGCAAGATGACTAGAGGTGCTATGGTGCTTGCTAAGGGTGTTCAAATTGGAACTTTGTATAAGCTAGATATATGCATAGTTTGTTGATGTGTGTTTTTTCACTTCTCAACATAGACAACACACAAGTGTGATGCCTCTCTTGAAAGGTAAAAATCTACAACTAAGTTTTAGAAAAACACCCCAAGTACTCTCGGGTGTGAGGGTATGTGCAGGATCATGATGGTCGAAAAAGTGGTGATATGATGGGTATGTGGCTAACAACTTTTTTTTACCCAAAATTGATGAAACAAAAGGGTTTTAAAGGAAGTTACTCAACTTTCCACCAATATAAAATTATGTTTTACTTTGATTTAATAAATTATTATTATTCATTTTCTATTTAGAATTCGACTAAAAGTCTGATTAGTAGGCTAATTGAAAACATTTGCAGCTTTCAAAAGCGACATCATATTTTTGAATCTAAACATGTATCCTGATTTATGCTTACGCTACTATAGGATTTTAAAAATTAATTTCATGAAGTTTGATCAAGTTAAGGTAATTTCAGTTATCGATTTTTTTATTTTTTAAAATTTGTAATAAAATTCATAATTAATTATTTACTTGGGAAAAAAATTGCAAAAATATGCATCACACATCGGGACATGGAGTCCTATACTTATATCTAAAATATTATAAAAAATATTATCATTTTATTGTGGTTAGGGTGAAGATTGAGGAATGATTTACCTACTTTTTTTTCACTGAGAATTTGAGTACTCTTGCATTGAAATTTCAAATTTCTAAAATAATTTAAAATAAATAAATCAATAAACCTAGTAGTTTAGAAACTACATTCAATTTTCTATAGATTCTATTCTTACATATTTTTGAAATAATATAGATACCTTATTCATTTTTTTACGTCAAGTTTTCTAACTCTAATTTTTCTTAATTTTTTGCCACTTAAGGGTCTATTTTTTTCCATGATGATCCTGCACATACCCATGAGGTCATGACAATGCAAAAACAACTCAGTTGTTGTTGTGATTTGGTAGTAGTCACAAGGGGCATTTATGGTTCACAAAGCATAGAGTTTTCTTGGGTCTATGATAGAGTTTTAAAAGTTCTAGAGATGAATAAACATTGACAACAATGTCAAGGTAGTAGTCTAAAACTCACTTCTATCATTAGATTTAGCTTTATAGTGATGCTAGAGTTGTATGTTTAACTCGGATTCTAAAAGAAATAGCAAAAGGGAAAGGGTTTAGAAGTTTTCCTAAGTCTAAAACTAAGATGAACAGTAACAATGGTTGATGCTACAGTGGATAGACTTCCAAAGTGAGTTTTGCTTAACCAAGGACAACCCACAGTCTCACAAAACTAGTGTAATCTTCTAAGGCTTGTTTATGATTTTCAGACTACAACATCAATACTTAAAGCATACACATACATAGTTGAAGTTAAGTGTTGTAAATGAACTAGTTTAGACTAACTTTACACAATAATTTTTCATCAACAAATGGCTAAAAGTATGAGTTGGAAATGCATCAAACATTGTAGCATACATCCACCATTAAAGCTCAACATGAACTACTAACAAAGAATGAACTTAAACTAAAATAGACAATGTCAAAATAAACTTTTGGAGATAGAATCATGCACACATAAAGAGAAATACACAAGAAACCATCAATTCAATGCTTTTCTTATATATATTGCAACAACATGTCTTTACACAAAAACTAATCTCTCTTTACAAATGAGGAGCAAGCCCCTATTTATAGTTTTCCAAAAGAAAAATGATTGGCTAGGATTTTTTTACAATGAATGGCCCATATTTAATACATCTTTAGGGTTTCACCTAGAACACCATATGAGTACAAAATTTGTAATATAAAAATAGACTATTTTGTCTTAAATTCTCTATTTTATCTTGTAGTCTATTTTGTCTTATAGCTACTTTTAGCCTTTTCAGCTATTTTAGAAAATGCTTTTCATCTATAATAGGATTCACAGCTTCCTTTTGTGATGTTGCATACTCCATGAACTTGTCGATGATAGCCAACAACTTATTTTCTTTAGAGAGGTCAAATTTAGAGATCTAGAAGGACACTCTCTTGAATCCTTTTATCATTTGATCCCGATGCTCCATGCATTTCAGCGCAGCTCTAATCATTTTCTCTGACTCTGTGAAGGCTCTTGCAGCAAAATCCATGAATTTCGCTGACAACATGTTGTTGGCCCCTTTCTCTATCTTCTTGTTGAATTCACATTTAATGGTTTCTTGATCTAGCTCTAGGGCAGGCATCTCGTATCCTGTCATCAATTTCAAATAATCATCGCACTTGACCCAATGATCCACAATTCATTCATGATTGGCTTCCAATTCTAGTAGGGCTCTTTCCAAAACCTCTTTCCTATACTCAAAATTCAGCAACCAAGCCTTGAGTAGCTAATGATCTTCCTTAGGCAGCATCAGTTCCTTTTCCCAAGTTTCCCAGGAGAGTTTGATGGTGCTCTCCAACTTCAAATATGTTATCTTGTAAAGCTCAAGGTTTGGTGAACCTTCATTGGAGCTAACAATGGTTTTTAGAACTAATGAAAATATTGAAACTCCACCTTACCTCTCATTTCCTTTGAATGTTGTCCATCACAAATCCTTTGTTGATAAGAAGAAAAGTTTTGAGAACCCTCATTGGAGCCAATAGTGGTTCTTGAAACCACCTAAAAGTCCAAAATCTCAATTTTCTTAGCTTCCTTCTATTAAATATTTATTTCCTTCTCAAAAAAAATCCTTAGACACATCAAAAAAAAAAAATAGCCTATGGATTAGATTTAAGAACCTTATCGGAATGTGATGAGGTTTTGAGATTATCACTGATGACTAAAAGAGGTTTCAAAACTTCTTAAAGTTACTAAAATTTAACTCTTTGTAATACTGCTCCATCCTCAGTCCACTTTCTTTCTTCTTCAACCCTCACAAAGAACTTTATGACTTTTTCAAAGAAATAGGAGGTTCACAAATGTTCATTGGAGCTGACAATGGTTCTTGAAACCAAAAGAATTTTTTTCAAAAATCAAGAAATATTTTTCCTTTCCTTGCAAATCTTCCCTTGTTTCTTGTTGATGATCAAACCTTCACAACTAACCTGCAACTATGATGGAACTTTGATAGGATTTGGAAACCTTTATCGAAGCCAACAACGGTTCTAAAAACCACCAAAATTGTTGATAAAATACTTAGTCAACTTTTTTTTTTTAGGCTTCATGGCATTAGTTGTTCATGACCCCAAAGATGGCATTTGTTGGTGGGTGTCGAGGGATTACCACCTATCCAAAAGAGAAGAAAAGGGACACCTATACCATAGAAAAAGGCAACTTGCTTGATTTGGGAATAATTGATGATAAATTGGACTTAATGAGGCCTTGATTTAGTGTTGTGAGTGTTTTCACATCACACTGGAGTCTTGAGACCCTTGCAAATTGAATAAAATGCATTTAGCGATGTCTTGTAAAGGTTTTGTAAAGTGTTTATGCAAAAGACTTTCCAAGCTTTTCTAGGCTTAGTGAACTTAGTGAACTCATTTTCCTCTAATTCAACATTATAAAATGTATTTAAATACATTATCACATCAATATAGAAGGCTTGTAAACTAAATTTTCCTTCAAACTAGTGTTGTAATGTGTCTTGCACATTCACATTGGTTATGTGCCTTTCTAGGCTATGTGGAGCCTAATAGGGTTGTAAAGTGTATTTAATCAAACTTTCACATTGAATTATTTGTCCCAAGCCCTAATTGGCCTTCACATCATCACTAATAGGCCCCTATTACCCCATATTGTGCATCCCGAGGCTTAAATTGATCAAATAACTGACAAAGTCATCATTAATACCTTATTTCCTTATTCGTTGGCATCATAGTTGGCAAATGGGCCCCACTGGGACTAATTACCACCGTGGTGAATGGTAGAGTCTCCTACTCAAATTTCACTTTCCCAAGGTGGAAAATGAGTCCCATTTGGGTCAAATTTGAGTTTTGAGCAGGAAAAACTAGAAATTAAGTTTAATATTCTACATGTCGGCCTTGTGGATCCAATTTATGGGCTAATAAGGTGAATTTCCTATAAAATAAACTCTCTAAAACCTAAATCATAACCATTCTTCATTATTCATCCATCATTCTTCCATCTCACGTCAAACAAGTTAGGGTTTTATCATTTCAAGTCATTAAGATAGCACTTTTTAGACATTCAAGGGAAAATTATTCATGTTTTGTTGTAGACATTCAAGATCAATCATCATGGCAAGGTAATAACTCCATTATTTAATGCTTTATTGCATTCTTTCATCATTTTGGTTTAATTGCCTAAAAGTGTTTTAACTGCAAACCCCATGCCTCAACATCCAACATCTTCTTGTCTTGTGTGTTTGGTAGATTTAGACATCTCGAGGCTTAAAATCATCAAGATTGCATTGTAAATTTTTTCAAGTCATCTCTTCATTGGACAAGTCAAAATACCTACAAAAAGTCACTTTCAGGCTTGAATCTGACAATTTCAAAATCAAACACCTGAAGAAGCAGAAAGTGTAGAATGAAGGCTCCTATTTCCACCTTTAAATATTCAAAAATTCAAAAGTGGACCTTATCTTCCACGTGGGTTTCAAAATGAACCCTCACCTAAGCTTGATTTGGTTTTCTACATTTTTGGATACCCATTCGTCTAAAATGGGCTCCAATTCAGTTTTACAGAACTAGGACTGATTCACCCAAAATGGTGAATGAGTCCCACAAGGCCTAAAATTCAGCATCAACAAAATTCCAGAAGCCATGTCTAGTCTCCATCCATATTCCAAGTGCACACTTTCAATCTCATCCATTTCTACTTAGTTTTGTTCACATTTTTAGGTGCTTTTACATTACATAATGTGTTTTCAAACAAGTTGCATTTCAATAATCTTACATTTCTAATCAATCAATTTTATCAATTAGTTGCATTTATATCATTTCATTTAGTCTTAACTTCATCATACATATATTATTTTGAGTGAACCACCTAGATTTTGGGTGTGGGATCTATCTCTTTTCATTAGGTTAAAGACCCTAATTGAGCAAAAGAGACATAGCATTCTACACTATAAAATCTATGGTTCATTTTGGTGAACCTGCTTTTTGAATACTTATCTTTTCTGATTTGGAGTCCTTCATCATAGATCTAGCCTTACATTGACTTTGCATTAGGGTTTGCATTAGTTAATTGGCATGTTAGGTTTCAAATTTTGCATTCATAAAAAATGCATTAAGGTTGCATTTTCAACATCTAAATTCATTTAAATTTTCTATCATTTTGCATTTTTAACTTAGGTCTACATCATAGCACTCAGAAAACATCAAAACCACTCAAGATTTTCTAAAAATCCTGAAAAAAGTCCATACTGGGACTCATTCGCCACCTTGGGTGAATCAATCCCTTTTCACCCCTGAAACTACCCTTTACAAAACTAAAAAACCCTATTTTTAAGCTTCTATTTGGTGCCATTTCCTAACTGTATCAGTTGGTCGAGTTTTTGTAACATGCATTTCATTATATCTAGTCTAAATTAGCTCATTTCATGAATGGTTTCAATTTCAATTTTGAATTCCCATCTTCTTACATATCATAATCAGTCAATTGTCATCTTTAAAATCTGAAAAAAACTTCCTTCCTCTTTTGCATCTTTGCTTTAGCATTGTTACATTTCAAGTTTGTAGAATAATCATTCCATCACATTGTTTTCATTACAAAGTTCTATAGTTATCATCTTGCATGTTCTCTTTTTAGATCTTATTGCATGTTTTAAGAGAATTTTGTTAAATGCATATGAATATGAGGTCCTTTGCCCTCTCTTTTTTCTTGCCATAGATCCATATCCTAGTTCCTCTTTTGTGGATGAGGTTAGTCTAGTGAAAGAAACCTTGGATAAGCATAACACTTACATTCGTTCTTCTCCTATTTTCTCTCCCTCTTGCGAAGAAGAGATTATAGTGTTAGAAGAACCAATTGATGAGAGTTTTGACAATTTGAGTTGTTTCCCTCCTCTTACCTCTCCTATTAAACATAACATTTCTAAAGAAGAGGAAATCATAATAATTAATCATGACGGTCACACAACACACCAAGAAGATGAAATCATAGACACATTTCTAGAAATCACCTTACCTAGTCTCCATAATCATGATAATCCAACTTGTTCTTCTCCTAATATCCTTCCTCAATGTAAAGAGGATAGATTGGTGTTAGAAGATATACCTATTCACACCCATGTCCCTATCCTATGGGAAGATCTATTTGAAACTCATAATGGTCCTTCTCTTGATGCCTCTCCCACTTGTGATGAAGCTACTTTGCAAATTTCAACCTTAGATGAACATATTACAAGCTCTCCTAGTAGGGTAGATAATATAGAATAAGAGAATAATACCTTACAAACAACGAACGATCGAATAGATTCTTTCCCTAATATCCCCATTATTCATAACTCCCTTAGTTGTGATGAAGTTAGTTTGAATGAACCAAGCCTTAATTGTCAAAAACATGAGGTTTATTGTTCTCCTAAACACTCTCCTTCTAGGGAGAATATCATCATAAAAGGAAAAGATAACATTGACAATCATGATATTATGCCCTTCAAAGACAATGCAAACTCTCATTCGCCAAGGGATGTTAATATTATTCAACCTCAACTCATCCTTTATCCCCCTTCACACAAAAAAACTCAACACAAACCCGAATTCACCCTCTACCCACCTCCAAATAATATGTTGCAGAAACTGAGTCATAATATCGCCACTCATACATATAACACTTGAAACAATCTATCACCGCCATAACCAAACCCACCTTCTTTACCTTTGCCAAATTCTATACTACCTAGTGCCCCTCGCTTAAGGGAGTATGATCTTGTTGAACAACTTAAAAGTACTCCAACAAATATCTCCCTTTGGGACCTTCTTCAAACTTCACCTACCTATCACACTATGCTTCAAACAGCCTTACAACAAGTTCTTTTCCCTTCTAATACACAACCACATAATATTGTAGCCATGATTCAAGCCATAAATGCTGACATTATTTTCCACCAAAGTAAACTCCCGCAAACAAAACGAAGCTTTCATGATCATTTCTCAATACAATCAGATAGGGATAAAGTGAACCCTTATTGGCAATGGCTTAACCCTTAATGTGTGTAGCATAAACCTTTTAGATAGGCTTCGTGTGGATAAATCATAAATTCAACTTGAATCTTTATCGATTAAGGGCATCTTTGACAATGTCGAAAAGACACCACTTGGTGTGATCACTTTACCTATTACAATTGGAGAAGTCGCATTGAACACAACAATCTAGGTTATGCCTCATGACCTTT
>VDFB02159037.1:0-25562 GCA_007258455.2 Sequoia sempervirens | reverse complement strand
ATTGAGCATTGTAAGGGCTTAGGGGAAGCCCTTGCCCCTCCCATGGGGAGGGGACGAGCTGTGAGGGGCTCGCGCCTCCTCCACAGGCTGCGGCCTATGGAGGGCGCGAGCCTCTCACAGGTCGCGTCCTTATGGGAGGACAAGGGAATTACTCCCTTCCTCTTCCTATGGATTGAAATTTCAAAACTCAGAAAAAAATAAAACACTTTGCCCAGTTTAAACTGCATTCGAATTTATCTCAAAAGACATTTTGAAATGACAGAGTTTTTATGCAGACATTATGAGCAGAGATAGATATATATATGTATATGTTTATATGATTACATATATAATTCCAATTACTCTTCAGAACAGTTTAATAAATTGCAGAATTTGCAACAGAAATAAAACCCTAATTCTGAAGAAAAGAATGTGTATTCTATATTGCAACAGAAGAAGTAAGCAATTTCCCAGATTTAAAAATGAAAATTGGAAAGAATTCTCAGTTGTTTGTAAAGCATTACATTCCATCCATTTCCTTACTACCATTTGAATTAAAAGAAGGCAAAGTATGAAAAGAACCTGGCAAATTTTGTTTCCAGTGCAGAAAACCCAGCAATACCTTCTTTGCCTCTGTTCTAGAACTCTCCGATATGACTCAATCGAAGCCCTCTTTTCTTTCTTAAAGTTGTCTTCCTCTTCTCGAGGATCATGAATAAAATTCCCAGATGACAGATATAATTCTCATGCAATCTCTAAGGTTTGCCACATTCCAACTGCATTGTTGGTTTTAAGACAAAATTTCCAGAGCCCAATGTTCTCTCAGGCTGTTCATTCTTCATTCTTTTGGAAAATTAACCATATACCAAAATAGAAATATAAATCCCTTTTTATGCAAATCTATGATTTCATTTATGCAAAATACAATATTCCCATTCTTTTATTTATTTCGTTTTATTTAAAATTAGAATTTTATTTATGCAAAACTCAATATTTATTCTTTTATTTATCTTGTTTTATTTTTTAATTATATTTCTATTAAAACAGATTTTTCCTTTTGTTGCTCAAATATAAATGAGGAATAATTAAAATAGGATAAGTCATATTATTTTCACAATTTCTAAGGTTAATTAAACCGTAATTTAAATTTGCTATGCTATCATTTTCACGCAATCACATTGAGAAAACAAACATGACCTAATGCAGCTACATGCTTTAAGTGGTGTGTGCGTAATCGAGAGCTTCTCCTCTTTTACCCTGTCGGGAAGCTAACCTTCTTTTCCTCAATCACACTCTTGGCCTTCGATCGCCCTGGGCCTTCGATCACCTAAAACTCAAATGCACTCAGGCGTGCAAAATGAAAGTGTATTAGTAACCATTGTAGAAACATAAATTTAAACAATAATTAATCAACATTCCTATTTTATATAAATGCATTCATAATTCTAGAAAGAAAACAATTATTTGTTTCTACATTCCCATACATCAAAACATTGTAGTATATTATATTGCTTTAACACGTATCATAATTCGTATATTAAATCTCATAAAGTCATAGTCAAACATTATCAAAATAAGTCATGGTCAAAATAAGTCATGGTCAAGATAAGTCATGGTCAAAATAAGTCATGGTCAAAATAAGTCAAAGTAAGTCATGGTCAAAGTATCATCAAAGTATGAGACGTGACAATTAAAGTATAATTTGTTGAGTGTTGGTCAAATATGTGATAATGGATACAAAGTCACATTCAATATAGAAGGTTGCAAGATAATGAAAGATAAATCAGAAAGACTAGTTGCAGAAGGAAAAAGGATTGAATGTAACATTTATAACCTCAAGGAAGTAAATAACAAAAGTTGTCTTATAGGACAGATTGATGAGAGTTGGTTATGGCACAAAAGAATGAGTCATGTCAACTTTGATAACTCAGTAAAGGTAAGTTTGAAGAAACTCGTTAGACATATGCCCAAGATAACCAAACCTGCAAACACTACATGCAAAGAATGTAAGCTAGGTTACAAGACAAGGGTTAATTTTTTTAAAAAAAAATATGTTACTCAAAAACCTTTGGAGTTAGTACATACTGATCTTTTTGGTCCTACAAGGACAAAAGGATTAAAATGAGAAAGATACTTCATGTTACTCATAGATGATTACTCAAGAACAACTTGGGTGACCTTTTTGAAGGACAAATCTCAAGAATTTGAAAGATTTAAAATCTTTAGGTCTATGGTTGAGAAGGAAATTGGATGAAGAATTAAATTCTTAAGATATGATAAAGGTGGAGAATTCACCTAAAATGAGTCCATGGAATATTGTGAAAGACTTTGGATTAAAACACAATATTCTACAACAAGGAATCCACGGCAAAATGGAGTTGTTGAAAGAAAGAATAGAACAGTCAAAGACATGGCTACAACAATGCTAAATGAAGCCAAGTTCAATGATGTATACTTGAGAGAAGCAGTACACACTGCAGTATATAATTTGAATAGAGTTCAACTAAGGGTAAATAGTGAGAAGACTCCTTATGAACTATGGAATGGTAGACCTGCGCTTGTTAAATACTTTAGGGTATGTGGTAGTAAATGCTACATTAGAAGAGATGAAGACAATTTGGAAAGCTTTGATTAAGGATGTGATGAATGAATATTTTTTTCATAGTCCACTCAAAGAAAAGCCTATAAATTTTACAATACGAGGCTACAAAGAATTATGGAAAGTATAAATTTCAAGGTTGATGAAGACATGAAACATTTTAAACTTGATAAAGATATTTGTGAAGAAAAATAAATGTCTAAAGAAGAAACAGTTGATGAAGAATCAAAAGATGAAAATGAAAAGGCACCTATCAGATATGTTCAAAAGGATCATCCAGTTGAACAGGTTATTGAAAATAAAGATGGAGATCAAACAAGGAGAATATTTGCAAAGAACAAAGAGCAAGTTAATTTTTCTTTAATATTAGAAATTGAACCTAAAAGTTTTCATGAAGCTTACAAAGATGAAAGTTGGCTAAATGTCATGGAAGAAGGAACTAAGCCAAATTGAAAAGAAAAAAACTTGGGAATTGGTTCCAAGACCCCTTAATAAGAATTTAATAGGTACAAAATGGGTTGTTAGAAACAAGCTCAATGAGGATGGAGTTGTTATAAGGAATAAGGCTAGATTGGTGTGTAAAGGGTATGCACAAATGGAAGGTATAGATTTTGAAGAAACATTTTGCATCGGTTGTTAGATTAGAAGCTATATGAATATTTCTAGCATTCTCAATTTTAAAAGGTTTCAAATTCTATCAAGTGGATGTCAAGTCTACTTTTTTAAATGTAAACCTAGAAGAGGAAGTTTATATTGAGCAACCTGAAGGTTTTCAACTATCTATAGAAGATAATTATGTTTGCAGACTAAAGAAAGCTCTATATGGTTTGAAACAAGCACCTAGAGCCTGGTATTCAAGAGTAGATCAGTACTCACAACTACAAGGATTCAATAAAGGATGTATAGATAGTAATTTGTACTTTAAATCAAAAGGTGATCATATGCTAATTGTTGTTGTTTATGTACATGACATAATCTGTGGTGGTAGCAACAATAAAATGTGCAAAGATTTTGCTAGATGAATTTAAGATGTCCATGCTTGGAGAACTTTCATTTTTCCTTGGTATACAAATATAACAAACTAATGAATGGATATTCATATCTCAAACCAACTATGCTAAGGAGATGCTTAAGAAATTTGGCATGGAAGACAACAAACCAGTAGGTACTCCAATGATAACTCGATGTAGATGGGGTAAAAAAGATGAATCTCTTGATGCAAATCAAGTTATGTATAGATCAATGATAGGTAGTTTGTCATCCCTAACAACATCAAGACTTGACATTATGCAATTAGTATTCATGGTTACAAGATTTCAAGCTGCTCCAAAAGAGTCTCATGTCAATGTAGTGAAAATAATTTTTAGATATATTAAAAGTAAATTTGACTATGGACTATGGTATCCCAAAGGTGAAGATTTTACTTTGACAACATATACAGATATTGATTGGGCAGGAAGTGTAGATAGAAAAATCACTAGTGGTGGTGCATTTTTCTTAGGAAATAAACTTGTTTCATGGTTGAGCAAGAAGAAAGAGTCAATTACTCTTTCAACAGTAGAAGAAGAGTGTGTGGCAGCAACAAGTTGTACTTAAGTATTATGGATGAAACAAACACTTAAAGACATCAAGGTAGAGTACAAAGACCCTATCTCTATTCTTTTTGATAATTCAAGTGTTATTAATATATCAAAGAATTCAGTGATGTATTCCAAAATTAAGCATATTTAAATCAAATATCACATTTTAAGAGAAAAGGTAGTAGATCACGAAGTCACAATGGAATATGTTGTAACTAAGGAACAACTTGCAGACATATTTACCAAACCTCTTCCCAAAGAGAAATTTGAGTACTTAAGATAGAAATTGGGAGTACTTGCTCCCAAATTACATCACTAACAATAGTGATAGGACATCAGTCTAGGGGGAGATTCATAGAAGTTTTATTTATCCTTGGAAGGAAAGAGAGAATTCAAGTCAAGTATGCATGGTTTTAAAATTTTCTAACGACTTGATGGTTGCAGATTGGACACACTATTTCTCTTTGCATAACATTCCAAAGGGGGAGAAAATTAGTTGAAGCTAGGTGTCTAGAAAGTGTTCCTTTTTCATTGATGAAAAACAAGGAGAAATTGAGAAAAATGCTCTGAGTTTGCAAGTTTTGGGAGAAAGTTGTAACAAAAACTCCTTTGTTTTAAATCAAAAGTAGAGATATATCTAAAGGGGAGTTATGAATGTAGATAATCATATGGTTGTTGTGTAGAATAGTTTCCAACATGGATCATGTTGATATATGAGTGTTCAATCGGTACTCTTGGTACATAGCATTTCATATATAATTGGTACAAAGCATTTAAGGTTTTCCATCAATGCCAAAGGGGGAGATTTGGTTGCATAATGTTGTCATTGATGTCAAAAGGAAATTGATGTGATGTCAAAGAATGGATCTATTGGCATCTTAAATTCCATGGATGTTAGAGGATATGCCCTATAAAGAGTGGTGAAGTATGATGGAGAGAAGAGAATGTTTTGCAAATATTGCAAATTTGCTCAAATGTTCCAAATATTTTCATGTTATTGCAAAGGTCATTTCCAGAAGGTTGTGGTGAAAACAAACGGCATATTTGATATGGGTTTTTTAAGAGGAATCCAATGGTATGATCAATAACATATTTTTCTCTACCATAATTAGGGTTTAGTAGCAAAAACCCTAGGTCTCAGTCATTGTGCCTTCACAGAGTTTATATTTGAACCTTGATTAGAAATAGTTGGTATTCGGTCATTTAAGTTATGAATTAAGTTTTCAATGTCATCGTGTAACTAGCCCCTTTGTCCTAAGAATTATCGGCTTGATAGAGTATTGAATACTTTCTACTTCTTAAGTTGGACATTTAATATTTATTCATCATGACCTATGTTCGCATCGCATTTTCCATTCTCCAAGTGCAAAGCAAACTTGAAATATGCGATGAAGATTGAAGACTACATGATAGCTACTGATTTCAACACATGTGTTCTTTGCATCAAGTTTTCATGTTTAACCACACAAGGAAAACTTGCGATATGCGCTGGTAGTGGAATGTGACATAGCAAAGACATATGGCGATATCTTATTGCATCACACAATTGATTCACGTAGTAGTTAAAGACAAAGTCATATTTGTGATATGCAAAATAATGACTTGTATACACAGTGGTGTCGACTCAAATAGGTGGTGACTCATTATTGTAGTACATGAATTATTTGTATCACATTTTCAATCCTTCATGCACATAGCGAATTTGCGATGTATGATAGAAAGTGGAGTGTGACATCAAGCAAATAGGTGGTGATTTTTTAGTGCATCACTCATGTTTCATACAACACAAAAATGGTTCCTTAAGCCTGAAAAAAAGTTGTGACAAGCATAAGGCATGCAATAGAAGATCAATAGCATATATTCAAAGTAGATTTGATTTAATGACTATGTTTTAAAGTTGAATCCTATCAATGAGGACCATTAGATAATGAAATGAAGACAAAGATCAAAGTTCGACATTCAAAATTGTAACATCACAATGGTCAGGCAGTGGTTTGAATGGTTAGTCGGTGGAACTCAGCACAGAGGAAGAAATTTGATATGCCATGACAATTGAAAGATGAAGTTTGATTGGTTAAGTAACATCATGGATATATAGACAATGATAAAGATCAAATACAGTTCAATTATACAGAAATTGTGTAGAACAAGCATTTATTATGCATCAAAACTACATATCAAAGCTAGGGTTATGATTTTGATATAGAGCAGACAAATGGTGGAACAGGGCATACAAAATTAAGACCTAACATTTAGAAATGAGCTTCTTGATAACATGAATATTTACAAACAATCAGAGACATACAGACTAAAAGAGTATGAAGTGTGTATGAAGCTCAAATGAGTGGTAGAAATATTTAATAGAGCTGAAGCAAAGTAAGAGAAGAGAGAGGGATGAGTTATTGAGATTGCAACAACAACAAAGGTAGAAGAGTGTTCTTGTAGTAGTAGAGAAAATAGGTTGTTTTGAAAATCATAACAAAGTAGAGAAGAAGTAAATGTACAGTTGCAAATTAGACTTGCAACAAAGAATTTGATTTCATTGAATCACTTATGTAATTTGGAGTTGTAGCTCCTTTTTGTTTGATTAGTTGGTACCATCAGATTGTTGAGTTGGTGCTCAACTAGGGGATTAGTGTCTCCTTAGAGTTGGTGCTCTTAAATTAGGGGATTGGTGTCTCCTTAGGGTTGGTTCCCTTAAAGTTTGTAACCAATGAGGTTTTTCTTGTGAGGTTGGATTTGAGCAGTAGACTTAAGCAACTATTCTCTTCATGGTTTTTCCCATACTGAGTTTTCCATGTACACTTGTTGTTGTATGAATTTTTGTGTGATTGTTCCCTCTGCATAATCTCCTAATTTGGTTTAAAGAGATTTAAAGGAATAGTTTTATTAACTCTACTAATTCACCCCCCTTTCAGTAGAGTTGTGTTCCAACAGTGGCTATTTTCAAGCTTCACATACAAAAGGAACCGATTTGGTTGTTCATGATATATGGAACAATGATTCTTCTTACATTGTCATCGGAATTGACCACCAGGTACTCTAATTTTCCATTACTTGTATCCAATTATTTTCTAATTCCTAGTTGTTGTCCTTGACTTCTATTCAAACTTAGTTATCCCTACTTTGGGTACAATTGTACTAATTTCTTTTACCAGTCTAGTTTCCAAGCCACAACTACTTTGGGGATACTTATAGTGTTGCTTTATGCATGGGCTTTCAAGCCACAACTTCTTCCAGGTGCTGATGCGATTGAGTTGGCTTTGTAAATAATCTTTTTCACTAAGCTTCAAAATTATGGGTTTGTAAACATGTATTCATAATTATTTTTTATTAAATTTGTTTTGTGTTATAGAAAGTGAAGACTCAAGTTGTAAAAAAACCCTAAGTCTAGTTTGGGATAAGGATTTGACACTATTTGTACCACATTATGAACCCCTTGTACTTAAACTAGCAAGTGACTACCTTTTAAGCTCTTTGATTTTATTTAAATAGATCATAAGTCTTTTAACCAGACTCTTGGTGTTTATAGTTTTGGTTATGATATAGGAAGTATTTGACAAGGGAAAGATGAGTAGAGACAACCAAATTGGACATGGTGAAGTGTATCTGGGGATCATGTAAGCAAATTGAGGATACTAAAGGCTAATACATCACCATATTTGGTTTAAAAGAACATGAAGGTTCTTCATGTATAAAGTGTGTCAATGGAAATATGGTACAAGTAGTGTGTTTAGGGATTTAGAATGTGTGATTATGGTCAATCGGAACTACACATCAAATTGGATATTCCAAGGATTCTTAGATGAGCATGTGATTGTGAGACATGCAATAAAAAGAGTTCCCAGTTTTTAATCTGAAATGTAATTATTCTATTTTTTCCTATTCAATTTTATAAAACGGAACATATTCAATAAGTTTATCAACAAAATCATATACTCTTCGAATGTAACAATCAAGCATGTTATAAAGTTCATTAAATATTTTCTTGAATTATCTTGTTCACCTGATTGAATTTTTCCTTATTTTAAGTAATAAAACATACCAAATAACATAATTTAAGTTATAAATGATATCCCTCTTTTACTTGTCCATAGGGATTTGTGTATATTGGTGTAGCTAATTATGAATGATTGTTTGTTCTATTCTATGCGAGCACTAGCATAGTAGGCATTTAGTTTATTAGTTTTCCATTACTTTCACATATGGTGGTGTTTGAGTTTTGGTTCTTCTTTGATAGAATGGCCACAATTTGTGTTTTTATATAAAGATCACACTTTTTATGTTATAATGATCAAAAATGCGATAAATATAATAACATAACTTCAATATTTTTGAAACAGAGACACAAAAAAACATGGAAGAATGAAATAATGTGCATATCGGCCCAAGTAGCCTTCCTCTACACAAGCTATCCAAGACTAAAAAAGATAAACCACTACATTCTTTTTGCACATTCTTCTTTCCAAGGAGAATCAATTTTTTGAAAACAAGTTTTATATGAGTTACCTGAATACCTGCTTTACCTTTCAAACAATTGAGACATCAACCTGCTACTCAAAATCTCATCTACATCAACCATAAGATGGTTGTGCCTGTTGGTTAAGTAGAATACTTGGCTTTATGTCCGCTTCTTCCCCTTCATGGTCTTTTCAAATAAGAGATTTATGCCCTTGATCAAGGAACTATTAATACTCAACTAAATAATGGAACTATGTATATAAACATAACTTTTCTCCTTTTTAATGTATTTGCAACATTACTATTTTGATACGATATGATTTGCACCACTCATATGGTACTACATTGATAAATTAATAGTGATGGTGATATAGTTTTAGAACATCTTGTGTAATCAGTGAAGCTAAAAGGGTTGTTGCTAGTTCTAATTATTCTTGAGTACGAGCTCTTAAGGTTTTTCCTTTTAGGCGAAGGCCAATAGGGGCAGGGTTGTGGCATGCTAGAGCAGTATGTCACATATTTTTGTGCACGGTCATACAACAATCCTTAGACGTGTAGGCCTATTAGTTATTACTAGGTGTTTAAAAATGCATGTCCCAAAGCTTACATCTATGCTTATGATTATCCTACCAGTTTAGCCCACATACTATTTCACTTCCTTCTATCCTCATTAAGTGATTGTAGTTTTATTAACTATTTCTTGTCCAATGATGATTATATTGGTTTTGTATTTTTATTAAATCTTAGAAATGTTTGTAAAACTTATAATATTTTTACGTTCAATCCCATGGTAGAGGAGTATCTTGAATGATTGATATAATCTTTAACATCACCACCCTACCCTTATTATGAAAATGGTTCAAAAATCTAAGAAACCATACTTGTTAATCTCAATAAGCTTATATTTAAAGGAAAAAAAAATTGCATATTATAGTTTAAATAGTTTCTATATACAAGAAAAGCTTAACTTGATAAGAACAACATAAGCATAAAATGTGTCTAGCTTGATAATGAGAAACATACGGTTACAATATTCATGTATTCTTAGAGTCTAACTTAGAGTTAGGCAATTGATATAACACCATCAACAACAACATTACAAACTAGAAACTGATATACAATCTCATCATGTAACTAAGAAAATTTCAGATATAATAGAAAGGGAGCATGCTCAACTACTGATTTGTCTCCCCTAAGTGCATTGTGGTGAGCAATGCAAACATAATATTTGACATCCCTCTCTATGAATTAATAACTTTCAACTTTTTGTCTTTTTACAATCAGTACAGTAACTTATATACAATCTCATCATGTAACTAAGAAAATGTCATATATAACAAAAAGGGAGCATGCTCAACTATTGGATTGTCTCCCCTAAGTGCATTGTGGTGAGAAATACAAACATAATATTTGAAATGCCTCTCTATGAATGAATAACTTTGAAATTTTTGTCTTTTTGACAATTAGTACAGTTATGCTCACTTTTTTTAAGAATTTTGATGTTGACATCCCTCTGACAAACATCTGATTCCAAAGAATCACAATCAGAAATATCTAGATATTCCAAACATTTGATATTGTTTAAGGTGGAAGGAAATTCTTCCAATCCTGAACAGCCAAGTAAAACCAGCTTTGTTAGAGTTTTCTGCTGGCCAATAGTAGAAGGCAATTCTTCCAATCCTGAACATTCAAGTAAAACCAACTTTGTTAGAGTTGTCAACTGGCCATTAGTGGAAGGCAACTCTTTCAAGCTCCTACGGGTTTTTATTTCCAGTTCTTTTAGAGGTGCAAATTGGCCAATGGTGGAAGGAAACTTATTCAAAGCTAAACACTCAATTACATACAACTTTCTTAAATTTGGAAGATGATCGAGCAATTCTTTCAAACTTTGACACCTTGATAAATCCAACATTGTTAGTCATTAATTGACCAATGGTAGATGGAAATTTTTCCAATAATGTGCACTCATGTAAATACAACTTGCTTAGAGTTGTAAGTTGGCCAAACAAGTATGTTACACACTCTAAACTAGACCTCTCCACACACAGAGTACTCAGTTGTAGTAACCCACATTGTTGCTAAGGCAGCTCGATCACATCTGGCCACCAATTAATCACTTCAAAATGTGCAAATTTCTTTAAACATTGAAGAAAATTTTTAACTGCATTTTTAGCGTTCTCTTCTTTTTCTTTTTTTCCATCATTTTCTTTGGACACATTTTTGTCATCAAATTCTATAGATAATTCTTCCAAGGAGGAATTCGGCACTATTTTTGATAATTCCAGCATTTTAGTTGGTAGTCTCCTGACTTTTATCAACCTTAAAATTTCTAGTAACTACACGAAGAGTTACTATTTCATTGTTAGAACATACACTCATCATGATCATGAAGAATCTCTACAGACGCAATTCCTTAACCAGTTGTTCAAAAAAATTATAACAACAAAAAATAAATAGCATAAGCAAATAAAATCACTCACAACAGTTAGCAAAAAATAATGAAAAATAGAGCCATATAAATTTTGAGTGAATTCTTCAGAATAAAATTATGTATATTTTTTAGGACTGTATAACTATTACACTTTTAATCGTGACTTGCAGAAAGCAACAAAAAGGTGAATTATTAATAATGCTTGCAGCCTCTCAAAAACAAATTGTAGCATCTATCATGCATCTCATAGCTCTTTGAAACTAGCAGATAAATTTGAAAACAAAGTTTGTTAACTAAATTCAACAATACATTATTATTCGATTAACAACAATTTGGTAAAACTTAATTATCAAATTGCATGGACAATTCCCTTAAATTAAGTTATTCAAACTATCTAAAATAGTGCCTAAATTTCATGCTCTATTCCATGCAAAAGCTTTAGAATTTTTGTGTTGCACTCCATGCAGTATCTTTTATCATCATTTATCAACAGACCAACACAACAATTTTAAAAAAGTGATAACCAAAATGAAATGGAAGAATGTATGTTATCGTATTCAAGAATTACCTTCAAACGATCTTCCAGTTTAGTGGGAAGCTTCTCACATTCCAAAAAACCCAATTTATTAAATGCTTCTACATCCAGTCCACAAATATCAGAATTTGTTCTAAGACATCTTCACTCTGGCAATGACAATTCGTTTGTTGCGCCAATATTGATACTACCTTTCCATGACAGAATTCTTAATGTGTCCTTCATCAAAATAAGGTTTCTTTTCTCAAGCATGGAAGCTTTTTTTTCAAGCAAAACTCCTTTAATTCCTTTCAACTTGGCCTGCAAAACTCTAACGTCGGCAAGTATTATTTAACAATGAGCTTAAATAGTATTAGTTATATCTATGAAATAGTCAGCGAGTACAATTTAACAATGAGCTTAAATATTATTCATTTTATCCATCTAATAATAACAAATGTGAAATATACCTCATCCTTTTCAACTTCAAACTAGGAGTTTTCATTCAAAATTCTACTCGACTTTTCCCTGCTAAGCCCTATTGACTGAATGAGATTAGGAATAGATAACATCTCCTCTTTCGTCTTCACCACCGTGGTGATCAATGTTGCACCTACAAGTGTTGCAACTTCCTCAACCCCCACAATGTACTCTACATGTCTAGAAAGCTAACTTTCATAAACAAAGCAACAAATGTCCAAAAACGCTTCTTGAGTAGACTCCTCCAATGTGTCAAATGCAAAATCAAACAAGCGGTGAGTGAGGTTCGCTTCTTTCATTGTCCCTCCTTCAAATTTTGAAGTATCAATTTGCAATGGTTTGGATTATAATTTTGCCTCTGCAAATGACTACCAACCATTTTCAGAACCAACAAAAACCCTTTGCAAAGCTGGCTAATCTCTTCTAGATTATCATTCACATCAACAGAATCACCACTTACAGGGTCTTTGCACATAAGTGTCACCAAATGATCATGAGAGAGAGCTTTGACAGAATAATTCTTGTAGTTAAGGCCACGATCACGAAGCACCTCTATGACACTCAAAATTCTGGTTGTAACAAGTATTTTGCTACCCTCTAGAAGACTTCGCAAGTCTTCCAGAAATATTTTCTCCAAGTCTGTAGTATTCAGAACATTATCAATAAATAAAAATACAAACTTATTTTCTTCACTTTTAAAAGCCTCTTTTATGTGATCCCTACCATCTGCATCATCTCAAGTATAATTTTCTTCCACCCTCATAAGTTGGAAAGGCATCACTCAAAATCTACTGTTGTATTTCTTTATAGTTATTTTTTTCAAAATTCAAATCTAACTGTATTCTGGCATAGTTATAAATGTCTCTATCTACTATGGATACAACAGCTTGTGTAATAGTTGACTTTCCAATACCACCTAAGCCCCAAAGAATGATGAAAACTGATGAGCAATCTTCCATGTTGACGAGCGAGCTCACTGCTTTTAGTTGCTCCTCAATCCCAACTATATATAAGAACATTTTTAAATTTCTGTTAATTAGAGCACACAAACCTCAAGTGAGGATTTATTGGAGGCTCCAACAACTTTGTTACACACAAGTTGCAAGTCTCATGCAAAAAAATCCTTAGATCTTGCAAATTAATATTCACCCTTACACACAAGTTGCAAGTCTTATGCAGGCAAATCCTCTAATCTTGCAAATTAATATTCATCCTCTGTATAACAGAGGAAATAAGCATAATAGAACAAAAACAAAAGAAAATATGGAGATACTCTATTTTCATTATTTAGAATCTAATCATTACATTTTTCAAAAGCTAATTCCTATGTGATCAGTTATTCCCTTTATCCACCAAAGAAAACCTCTAATTTAACTAAAAAAACCCATACTTTAACTCCTACGTAAACTGCAAAGTAACAGCAATCCAAAACAAAGTAATCTAACCCCTAATTTTACTCCTATGAAGACTACTATGCAAATCTATAGCATATCGACAATAGTCAAGAAATAGTTGCATCAAAGTCACACAAAACAATTGAACAAGTATTTTGTTCATGCAAATATAATTCTAATACATACAAATCTCAGACAATCTCTCATATGAAAGTTGCTTATAAAAATGAAGTTACAACAATAACCTGATCATCAAACCTTTAAAATATAAAGCCACATTAAACAGTCAAATTAACCCACTTTACGACAATCACCCCAATTCAAACCCTAATCCCTCACCAATCCCACTCCCACGCCCCTGAAGAAAACACACACAATTTATACTAATTTCACACATCTTCAATTTGCAAACTGCAAAACAAAAATGAATGAACAAAAAGCAACCTAAACATCAAACTTCTAAAATAGAATTCACGTGAAACAATCAAATGAATAATCTCTCATCACGCATATCCCAAATCAAACTTTAATCCTCACTCCCATAAAAATACACAACACCACTACAGTCATACAATCTTTGATGTAAGAACCATGAAACAAAATTAATGCAACTTCAATCAACCTAAACATAAGATATTTATAAGATGGAACAATCATTGAACAATCAAATGAACCCTCCATAATCAACAACACCCCATTTCAAACCCTAGTGTTCCACACCCATCCCCAACCTAAATAAATAAAATCAACTTAGACATCAACAATTTTTCTAAACTCTTGCTTTAAATACAAAATCAACAAATATAATATGCAAATGAACTGTAATAATAAATAGACACATACACGGAACAAAGCCACAGTAGCCCAAAAATAATAAAACAAATTGAACTATCAAAATCTAGAATATGAACGTAAAGAAACAGTGTCATATATTCTTTGAAACCTTATTCCAGAATCAAGTTTAAACTATCAGCAAATGAACAACAATTACATGTTTGCATTACAACTTGGGCAATCAAATGATTAGCATCAAATACAAAATCCAAGTTCAAAATGTGAAGCCAAATCAACCTTGGGTCCTATTCTTAGAATCTTTATTACAGAATCAAGGAAATTAATGGAAAATGGAAACCAAACCAAAATTAATCCATATAAATATCTTGCATGTTTTGCATGAAAGCCTAGGCAGCCAAAAGATTAGCCTCAAATACAAAATCCAAGTCCAAAATTGTAAAGCCAAATCAACCTCGGCCCCTGTTCTTAGAATTATCTATTACAGAATCAAGAAAATTAATGGAAAATGGAAGCCAAATCAAAATTAAGCAGTATAAATATCTTGCATGTTATAGCCCAAATACAATATCCAAGTCCAAAATGTAAAGCCAAATCAACCTTGGCTCCTATTCTTAGAATCTCTATTTATTTTGTATGACAGCCCAGGCAGCCAAAAGATTAGCATCAAATATAAAATCCAAGTCCAAAATATAAAGCCAAATCAACCTTGGCTCCTGTTCTTAGAATCTCTATTATAGAATCAAGGAAATTAATGGCAAATGGAAACCAAAGCACCAAAATTAAGAAGTATAAAGCATGTTTTGCACGACAGCCCAGGCAGCCAAAAGATTAGTATCAAATACAAAATCCAACTTCAAAATGTAAAGCAAAATCAACCTTAGCTCCTATTCTTAGAATCTCTATTACAAAATGAAGGAAATTAATGACAAATGGAAATAAAGCGCCAAAATTAAGCTATGTTTTACATGACAACTCAAGCAGCTAAAAGATTAGCATCAAATACAAAATCCAAATTCCAAAGTATAAAGCCAAATCAAACTTGGCTCCTATTGTTTTTATTTACCTGCCTCATTTGGATATCTTTGAAGTAGTCTTATCCATGTAACCGGTGTGTTTCTCAATGTTTCAACTGCACCCGTGAGAATTAGATTATGTTGAAATTTATTTATTTTGGCACAAATTTCAATCAATCTCTTAGAGTTGACAGTTGATTTCAAATATCTACAACATAAAAAATTAATGGTGATAAAAGGAGAAGGAAAAACAAAATTAGTAAAACAGAGCATAACAATGTGAAGGAAACGATGTACTGACTAACTTCGAAAACTTTCCAGATTCATATTGCATGGCACAACTCATTGATCCCTCTATGATGTATCAAAGAGCTATTTCAAAAGTTTCCTTCTCTGAATTAATAAGATCTCTTAACACCATTGTCTTCATTGCCAGTGTGATCATTTCTTGCAAAATTTGTTCACATTTAATTTTGTTCTGACACACTTTTGCATGTTTTTAGACTAAATATGTTATAACCAATAGGCCTGTAAGAACCCAATGCACTTGGCCAACTTTATGAAGTACTTCTGTGACAATTTTTGTTCCTTCTCCCGACTCCTGTAGTTCAATTTTACAAGTTCAGACAAATAGACTAAGAAAATAGGAATAAAAGAAGGTGCCATCCATCTCACCTTAGACTTAATTTTTTCTATATGCTCGGTAGTAAACTACAAAAATTTTCCTCCGCTTTTGATAAAATAACCCCAATTAAGATCTGTAGGTGGAGTATGTTGAGAATGTTGCAAAACAACAAATGAATTAAAACCTCTCATCATATTTTTTTAACTTTGTCAATTGAAATAAATTTATACAACCTTTCTGGTATTTATTTGAAACAAATTTTTAATGTCTTCCATAAATTTCTCTTTTTGTCCTTTAATGTTTATTTCGACAAAATGATCTATGACCTCCTGCAGCGTGGGGCTTCCTTGTGGTGACCATGTGCTGGAACTTCCTACATGTTTTTTTTTCTCATAGCTCGAGTTGCGGATGAGTTGAATTCTCAAATTTATTCTATATAATAAAGACTAAATGATGTGCTTCAATAATTTTCTTTATGGGAGAAGATTCCAAGAGATACTTTGGTCTTATGAGAAAGCATTTGGACAAGCAATTAACAAAGACAAATCAAAAGTTTATTTATTTTCAACTACTCAAGTAGAAGAAACACAGATTATCACCATACTAAAATGCAAGAAGATAACTTTGCCTTGTATATACCTTGGAGTACCTATTGATAAGGGGCTCAAAAATTCAAAGTTATGGGACCCATTGAAGTCAAAATTGGATAAAAGGATAAACTCATTGAAAGGGAAATGGTTATCATGGGAAGGCAGATTAGTTGTCCTCCAGGTAGTAATATCAGCACTACCAATATACCTCCTATCATTTTTGGAACTGACTTCAAGTACGAATGCTTTAATAATTCAAAAAATGAGAAACTTCATTTGGAAAAACACAAAAGAGAAAAATAAAATTGCCTTTATAGCTTGGGGAAATTTTTGCAAACCAAAATCTTTAGGAGGAATGGGACTTAGAAACCAAGACAAACAAAATCAAGCTTTGGGGACTAAACTTGTTTGGAGACTGATCAAATACTTAAATGTTGGAGAGCCAAAGGACATTATAAGAGTTAACAATCCACCCAAGGGGTCAAGGATTTGGAACTTCATCCTAAAATGCAAGGCTTTAGTGGAAAATTTTGTATCTTGGGACATGCATGATGGTATATCATGTTTATATCAGGAAGACTCATGGGGAGGTTATCTGAGTATAGTCAGTTCCATAACAATTGAAAACACTAAGACTTGGCTCAAACAAAATTGGGGAGAAAATATTAGGGACTACATCAACTTACCAGATGGAGATCTAGCCCTAGGATGGGAATGGAAAAGCTTTGATGGACTTCCAATACCTCATAATGGGCATGTACAGGATCATGGTATGCCAAAAAGTGGCAATGGAGAAAAAAATACGTGTTTCTATGACTCAAAAACTCAAAAATACCGAGTTGACTTTATGTGGCTCGGGTGACTACCGAAGCAAAGCCCAAACCTAGATTTCAAAATCAGATATCCGATCCAAATCAGATATCCGATTTTAGACACATATATACTTCTATTTCGGCCTGAGTAAAACTCATTTTCATTCGACATTTGCTTAACCACGGTGGGCGCACAGTGGAAAGTTGATTCTGCAAATCAGATATCCGATTTGGTGCAAATCCATCTTCAAAAGGTTAGATTCTTGATTTTTTATTTGCTCTAATCAAATTTTCAATTAGCTTTGTTTAATTTTAGTTGATTTTTTTCAAAATAAGGTTTTTTGATAGATTTTTTATGAAAATTTTGAGTTTAGCATGGATTTTGATGAAAATTGAATGTTTGCAATGGATTTTGACTTAAAAATAGTGTTTTTTATGTATTTGGATTAAAAATTAGAGAATTTTATAGATTTTTGTTAAAAACTAGGGTTTTTGTTGGATTTTAAAAAAAAACTAGGGTATTTTTATACTATTTTCATTTATATTGTCTGATTTTAATTAGATTGATTTGTTTTTATATTTAATCAGCATTATGGCTGCATGTATATAAAATTAAAATTTTGTGCATTTCTAAAAGTATTCCTATTGGCAGACCTAAACATCTTCAATTAGGATCCTCAGATACTATATCTCATTTTTAGATTTTAAATTTATCAAAAATCAACCTCATCAGTCTAGGGTGCCAATTCCCTGTCCGATCAGTTTTGACAAAGATTTGGATCATAGTTCTATCTCTATGATTCTTATGTTGTTTTGGGTTTTGTGTGTGCAAATTATTTTAGTTTTTGTGACTATTTTGTGTTTTCCCTTCATTGTATGAGCATTAAATTGTTTTGAGTCTTGTAGAAAATTTATGAGCTTCATGACCTTGTGTCACTTCACTAATACCCACGTGAGATGTAGTTGTAGACTTATGGCTTCCTATGTTGCAATCATAGCCAATGTTGAGCTTGATTCTTATAACTCTTTCACTCAACGTATTATGTCGACCCAATCCATCTTATATTCCCTCCCTATTCCTACATTACCCATGTCTTTTTTGTAACCTAACATTTATGTGGACTTGGCATATGTTATTTCTAAGGTCCCCAATGATAATCTAGAATAATTGGATAAAGACCTACAATGAATTCAACAATTCTTAAGCATTGAACCTTTGGATGGAGATGCAATCCCTCTTTTGGATAGCATTGGGAAGTTGGTAAATGATTAGGAAGGGATAGAAGTGTTACGTAGCCTAGCTAATATAGTAGATTCTAATATTCCTTCGGTAGCTAGTTTCACGAAATTTTTGACTAATGCTAAAAATCCTTTTGGAAAATAAGTTTCCTCTCCCACAATAATGCCTTCTATTCCAAACTTTACACCTCCAACCATAGCATCAATGATGGAATATAACAATGGTTTAAACTCAAGCTTAGGAATTTCTAGTGGAAATTATAATAGTTTTGTCCCTTCACCTATAACACTTCCATATTCATCACCCCTCCTAAACATGAAATATAATATGCCACCATTCCTCCATACTAGTTCACCATACTTGAAAAAACTCTCACAACATGTGGCCCACGATCTTGTGGATAAATCAACTTTTAAAGCATGTCATTATTACAACAACAGATTTCAAACTTTAAACCAAAAATCAAACCAATAGTAAACATCCAAAACACACCTACACATAGCCTATTAATGTTCACTCATTTCCAAATACACCCATACTACAAAACATTGAAATAACACTTACTTTGGAGTACAATGGTAAAAATATCCTAATAACCATTTGTTAGTTTTTACTACCTTGTGTAGAGACTTTATTTTTGAAGATTCACTCATAGTGAAACTCTTTTCTAGATCATTGAAAGATATGGCCTTGGATTGGTTTTGTTCATTGTCAAACAAATCAATTACCTCCTTTGCACAACTCATTAGTGATTTCCTCCAACACTTTCAAGTGAACATTAGTCCTCAAGTTACATTAAAAAATTTAGTTCATTGTAATCAAGGACCTAAAGAGAAAATAAAAAACTATATGAAATGATACTAATCCCTTTATTTGAAATTCTCCTATAGCCTTCAAGATGTTGACATTCAAAGGGTGTTTATAGGTAACTTACAACCTAATATTCAAGATAAGAAATTGCTAATGAAATATCCATCCTTAACACGTTTTTGTATAACCCTTCATGATTATCGAATATCGATTAGTTGGTATGAAGGCACCCCTTCATAGGCTCCTATTGGTCAATCATATAAGTCATGCCTAAAAAAAACTATCAATCATTTAAAAAAAAATAAAAAAATTCATTACTTGATAAACATTCATGTCAAACTACTAATAATATTGAGACAGAAGTAACTACTGTAAACATAACTCTAGATATAAATTTAGGCCATGAGATAGGAAATTTTCATAGTTGTTTGATTCTCTCCATGTGATCATGTTGTAATTGTTAAACAAGAATATGATTCAACTTCCTCCAATTAGTCATATTCAAACAATTAAACCTTTACCACCAAACTTTAATGCAAAAACATTTTTTCAATATCATCGTACACCTCGACATGATATGGAAATATGTAAGCATATTTATAACCAAGTGCAAGACCTCATTCTAATCAAATCCAGTTGGATGACCTATTAATGACAAAGGAAATAAATTGGTTTTTTCACCTAATCAATACTTACAAATATTTACAAGCCCATTGCCAATCCATTCAACAAACTTTGTTCAATACAATGATAATGAAGAAGATGATAATGATTTTTCCATCTTTATAAACATTATTAATATTCAAAATCATAAAGGAAAAACCAATATTTTGTTTGACATTTTTCAAAATAGGGTTTTGATAGATTTTATGAAAAAATTGAGTTTAGCATGGTTTTTGATGAAAATTGAATGTTTGCAATGGATTTTGACTTAAAAATAGTGTTTTTTATGTATTTGGATTAAAAGTTAGAGAATTTTATAGATTTTTGTTAAAAACTAGGGTTTTTCTTGGTTTTTTTAAAAAACTAGGGTATTTTTATAATATTTTCATTTATATTGTCTAATTTTAATCAGATTGATTTGTTTTTATATTTAATCAGGCATTATGGCTGCTGACAATGAAAATGCACCAATTCCACCACCTCCCCCACCTCCACCCCCTCCACCTCCACCACCTCCACCACCTCCACCACCACCACCTCCACCACCTCCACAGCCATCAATTCAAGAATTAATTTCTGAAAAATTGCAACAATTAAGGGGCATTTCTGAAGTTTATAGAGAGTCCCTCGATTATCTTCGATGTCAAACACAATGAAAGAAATAATTAAAAATATAGAAACCCTCTCCTCACAACATAATGCCTTTCATTCGTGGCGAGAAGACATGAGAGAATATTATGCATGTGGATTGTCCTATGATGATGTGAAAGATCTTGGAATAACCAAAGCCCAAATAGCCTCTTTATTTGTTAACCCCTCGCACTGGTTTGCCAGTTAATGTTAATAAAACAAAACTTTCTATAAAATGGTGCACTCATAGAGACATTGTAGAAAACTTTTGGGATTGGTGTATGGTTTTTTTGAAACCACCGAACAACAATTTGGATATACCATTTTACTTTATAAAAAAATTATATGCTGAGTTTGTGTTAGGGCATCATGTCAATTACTTTGACATTAGACCCTTCCAGGGCGTTGGTGGAGGTATGCCCCAGAATAGAGCAGGGGCAGTTAGAGTAATACCCCACCCATATGTTCCCCTCCCTCACCTTCCTCTGCCACCTCCAGTATACCATCCAGATATTATGCAAGATGCGGCCACACAGACTATCCACACTATTCACTCTTTGAGTGGTCTTTTGGTTTCGCATGCTTCTGTAGTAGCTCAGCCACATTCTGGTGATGTTGGTGATGGATCGAGTGTTATTGCATCATCCTCATTAGGTCCACATATTTGTGTACCACATACTTGCTCCATGTGCTGCCAAATATGCTTGGGTCCTCTTGTACAGCCTGCCAAGCATCCCTTAGACACTTCCGATTATGACTTCCATAATGTGGACATTATAGATCAGATGCAGGGGAGTGGAGCACACCGTACAGAGTCCTCTCCTGCTAGAGAGGAGGACATTGGAATAGTGACACTGGTAAAATTTAAGTTGTGAATTCATAACTTTCATTTGTTTTTAAATGAATATTAATAAGAGATAGTATAATGTACTAATATTTATTTACATGGTCTATTTAATAGTTGATGTCCAAGAAGGAGCTAACACAAGTGACATATAGCACCCTGAGGGCCATTTCATTTGGCCTGGACACACACATAGTATATATTTTTGCACTCACTCATTTACATTTATTTATTATATACTTTCTTGTCCTTTGTATTGTCATTAAAATGAAATTATATAATAACTTATATGTTTATCTTATTTTCCTCTTGTAGGAAATACCTTGTGCGAGCGAGGTGCAGCCTTGTCTAGATTATGGAAGTGTAATGTTGGATAAGGGGAAGGTAATTGAACTCAAATTTGATTGAATTAAGAATTTTAAGATCTTATATTGATTATACATATATCGACATAGATTGGTAGTTTCATATGTACTTGTCATTTTTATGTGTAGGGAATTATGAGCTATACGTCCTTGTTGACAAGTGACACAATGCCCAAAGCAATACGTATTGGAACACTTGAGGGAGTAGGTGTTGAAGCACCTCAAGGAGGAGGTGTTGAAACACCTAAAGGAGATAAAGAAAAAGATCTACCTAAAGAAGTATGTGTTCATTTTATTTTGTGTTTGGTATTTATATGTTCCTATTACTGATAATTGTATGCTAACTTGGATCACTTTTATGTTTTTGTTCACCTATATAGATTGAAATTACAAAAGATGGTTTGGTTAGTTCTTTGAGAGGGGCATATTCTAGAACTCCTGACCCTTTGAAGAGATGGATATTTTAGGTAATCAAGATTACAATTTTAAAGTTCAATTATAATTTAATGTATATTGATTTTGATGTTAATTATTCAATTTTAAATTATATAGTATAACTAATCTCAATTGTGGTTTGACTTTTTCTTATGCAGCTACCTTCAAAGGCAATGAGTGCTTCAAAGAGGCTCCATTTTGATGATCCACTTGTAGTTTAGAATGAGATAGGCATTTTGGCATGTAAATATTAAATAGATACCGAGATGGCATATGCCACATATTGTAAAATTTTCTTTGAGTTGGCGTTGATGCCATTTTTATATATGGACATACACTTGATTATTGGATAATTTGATATATAGAAGTTGACAATTGAAATTTAATTGCCTCCTCATGTGCATAATTAAACTCTTTGAAATTTTAATCAAGTGAGCAATGGTTAAATATCTTGATGTACAATAGCATAAAAAGAATGGTTATATTATGTAGTTTATTCATATTGCTGATTACATTGCATTGCACATCTTTCAAACTCAAAGCATTACTTCACATTGCATAAGTAACAACTAGATGCTGATAGATGAAAAAATTTCAATTACAATATAGTTTTTACAAAGTCAACCTAAGCAGTTATGCAATTACTTCACAGTACATAACTAATAATTAAAAATTTATTCATATTATTGATTACATTGCATTGCACATCTTTCAAACTCAAACCATTACTTCACATTGCATAAACATCCACTCCAAGCACCTATCCTTGATGTACCTGCCTTTTAGCTCAGTCAAATAAATGCTAGGCACCAATTTCAATTAGTCTTGTCAGTCTAGGTGCCTATTCTCATCCATCATGCCACTCAAAACATCATTTTAGATCCTCCCAGGCACCATTTTTACCTGCTGCTCACTGCTTCATGACTGCTAGGCACACTTTCAAAAGCCTCATGTCGCTAACTCACCTTCCAGTTAGGTGCATGTTTTGGCTGATGCTCTATAACAGACCTCTCCTTCTGCCACTTAACGTTGATAAAGCATAGACCTAGGCACCCTTTTATGTATGCTTTGATACTACAAATGAATGCCAACTGACTTTTAGGTAACTTTTTCTCACTGTCATCTTTTGTTCAGTCCTATATTTCTACTATATTTGCCCTGGAATGCTTCTCAGCGGATTGATAAGTCACTATGACAAGATCAGATAGAAGTGACATACTAGAAAACTATGAAATGTGCAAGTATGAAAATTAAAATAAACAAAGAGTAGAACTTTATCTTTGAAGATACTTTAGCAGGTTGGAAACATGAATACCAATGCTACAAATAATTTTTTCTTTCACTGCCAAGCAAAACACAGCATGCTAAAACATTCCAACACAATGACAAAGGCATGTCACACATATAATGGAATCATCTTTATATATACACTAACACATACCTAGACTTTCAAATTAAATTAATTAACCCATGCAAAAACAAAATCACAAGAACTCAAGAGCACACAAATTAGTCACTCACACACAAACTGTAACCAAGCTAGCTTATGAGATTCAAGAAAATAGGTGTAATAAGAAAACCTTCACAGTGATTTAACTTGAAAAGTTGTTTTCGATCCACCAATTCACCAGAGTTTCCATCATTCTTTCCCTTTTCTTCATATTCCATAACAAGATATGGTTCTCTTTTCAACCCCTTTGCTCTACCCCTTTTCGTTTGATTTTGATCTTCTAGGTTCTTATTGTGTATGTTATTACTTGTATTTTCATTATTTTCCAGAGAGGGTGATGGTTCCTTCTTTGATGTAGTTGGCCTCCCTCTTTTAACCCCTTTCTTTCCCATTGCTTTTACTAGCATAGCTTGTGATTCTATAGTCACTATTAGGTTGAACAAGAGGAGCAAGTAAACAAACATAATTTGCAATCTTTCCTTCCTTTATTTATTTCATTACCCCAGTTACTACTTTCAAATTTGACTAAAACATTATTCAAAATGCAGCGTATATGGTATAGTACAATGTGGCATGAAAATGAAACTCTGCTTCATACAATATAATAATCTACTTCAATTGGAGTCTAGTATAAAATATATTAAAGGAGGACTATATCTAATAAGAACAAGATAGAGATTAATAACTTGGATGAATCACTTGTAACCAAACTCAGTAGCCCAAGGGAAGACTTTCCAACAACCCATAAAAATGTTCTATAATATCATGAAAAAAGTAAAGCATCAGTAAGTCAAAGTAGGGCAATAATTTTGGAGTTTTAAAGCATGAAAAGAACTTTGGGAAAAAATAGCTCAATAAAATACTTCTTAAAAATTTGTTGTTTTGTACCATTCAAAAAATAGTAACACTACTTAGCCTAATAATAATGAACTACTTAGCCTTAAATGTGTATTCATAAATTCAAATTGTCTCCTCTGCCAACTTTCATTAAGTCAAAATCATATTTATTTATTTGGTTTTCTTCCATATGGGAGTTGGTTACAAGAGGGATGTGACAATTATCTTATGTGATAATTATGTGGGATTTCTTTTTATAATTATTGTAAGCATAAGGCTTCAAGGATCTTATTATATTGCATGGTAACAAGGCTCTTCATTCTTCTATGGAGAGACATCATCTACATCTACAACGGAGGCTTGATGCTTAGGTCTATCTGAACAATGTTTGGAAAAGTGACAGAGCTTATCACACCTAAAGCATTGATTTTTTTCAATTCATAATGAAGATTTGGACAATGAAGCTCTTTTATTTGGGTTGCAGATCAAACAAACTGAAAAAAGAGACAAGGGGTCAGAAGTTCTAATCTACTTCCTAAGAATTCAAGAGACGGTATTGACTTGGTGAAATGAAACCAAACTTTGTTTCGCCATGCAGGAATTGCGCCAACTACGCAAAGCCATTGCAATCTTCAAGGAATTAAAGTTGCAAAGTGGTGTAACTTTCATTCCACAACTCGTACGACCAAACTGACTGTTCCAACATGTCCATATGGGTACGTTTACGCTAGGGATGGTCCTCTTTTGCACCCAAATACGCCAAATCACTCCGAGCTACATTGGACTAGCGATTTCCCTTAAGAGTCCAAAGTGCTAAAAGGCAACAATATTTGAAAGGCTATTTCTTGGAGACCGTGGGGCATACAGACACTTCGTCGGAGGCTACAAGATCATGTTGGGATCATCTACCAAGACCTCTCTCGGGTTTTGCTATCTCGGAGGTGTTTTCCTGTGGTGATAACTTTTCAGTGGAGGGAAAAGTTGCTAGATGCAAGCAGTGTAAAGTAGCAAAGTG